>JARHVA010001053.1:2612500-2845000 GCA_037957365.1 Torreya grandis
ACTACCAGATCCTAGTACATATCTATACTCACTATCCCTACCTACCCTATGCTAGGCCTAACCACCCCTAAAACCATTTATCCTAAATAACCTCCATCCCCATGTAATAAACTATCCCTCTTTGCATCGATCTCAAGCCTCAACTATTAGATCATGGTTTAGCTGTAAGGTATTAGACTCCACCCATAGTGTATCTAATATGGTATATAATGTGTCTCACTCAATTACATAGTGATAAGACCCCCCTTCACTATGAAAACCTATCCCTATAATGTAATACACTAGGCCCTCAATGTATCCTACTCCATAGTAATCTTGGAAATATCTAGCTCCTCCTCCTCTCCTACATCCTCTCCTCTATCCTTTCCCATATCCTCCTCTCCTCCTCCATCTTATTCATCATCCTTTAGATCCTCATCCATGCCTTCCTATTGAGGTCACACCAACCTATCCTACCTCATAGCCAACTATCCCCACCACACTAGGAATGCTCGAGTGCACCTTGCATCCTCTACATATGAACTGCTGCCTCCTTCTCATTAGCCCCTACTAGAATATTTAGCATGTATAGCTTTGGGAGTGCAAGATATATCTCATCCCATATATATAAATGATAGGCTCATGAAATATCATATACTAAGCCAAACTATCTCCTCACCCACCTAAAATAGAAATACTCTATATAGTCCATCCTTCGTCTTGTGAGCCATATCTCCATATGGATGTCTGATGGCTCCACATCTAATCCAATCCATAAAATAAATCTCAGGTAAGGCCTCTGAATAAAATATCCATCTGTATCCCCTCAAGGACCCCTTAATAGTGATCCAAGTCTTGAATCGCACCATTTGTATAGTCTTAAACTAAATCTGCCTTCCATCGTAGAAAGGCAATACTATAGTCAGTCTCATTCCATTGTATCCAAGGGGTACCAATAAGACATACCACCTAGATGTGATAATATGCCCAACATTGCAAAATCAAAATCACATCCAATCTATATCTCCTCTGAGTCTTCCACCCCCATAACTCCCTATATACTTGTGTTAGTAAAGTTGAAGCCTAGGTAAACACTATTTTATGCTCTAGCATATCAAAAATAACCCATGTAAGGCTCAATGGAAACCTACCTCCTCTTGAGTTTGGGAGAGCATAGTAGGAGATGGACATCATCATCATCATAAGTACAACTATCCCCTCTTATCAGCCTCATATATAGGCTCAAACACAAAACCACCAATAATAAAGGTAATATTTGTAGCATCTCCATTATATAGTTATGTCAAAACTGTTACATGTCCCCACTCATCTATAGGTACTATCACTACTCCCTACACTAAAAGTATTAATATCCTATGTATGTCCTCCACTATGATGGCCATCTCCCCTATGGGTAGCCAAAATGTCCCAGTCATCATGTACCATCAATCTAACAATACAACCATTAAGATCACATCTTGATGAATGCATTAGTAGAAGTGCACTCCTTCTAGGCCTATGGATTCCATGTGTGCCCAGTCATCATTGATTAACTAGTCTTATAGCCACTCCAATAGAGGTGACACTCAATATATCATCCAAAACACTGTTCATGCCTATTACCAAAATCCTCTATAAGCCTTAACTTTCCTAAAATACTACTTAGTCTAACCCTAGGTACTCTAATTTAACCTTTCACTTTATTTTATGAATCATTAATGATCCATTATAGATCAACACCATTTCAGCTAGATCAACACCATTTCAAGTAAAATAACATTGATTCCACCTAAATCATTACCAATTCATGGGAATTGATGTTTATTCTGCGCCATCATACTACCCTACTCCTAACATATTCCCTTAATATAAAAAACCAAAAAACTAAAAAAAATTCAAAAAACTTATAAAATAATAGTGCCTACCTCATCCTAGGGCCATTGTCATCATCTCAAACCACTACCACTAGTCTCCATTACACTTCACATCATAACTATCATTTGATTTTCACTGATCATTTATTTCACGTCGATAGTAAATGATCCTTTTCCACATTGGATTTGATTATATACCAAATTTAGATTGACATTGATCTATTCTAGATTGATGTCAATTTGGTGGATCAATTCTGATTCATTCTAGATCAGCATTGATTTGCTTGTTATTCACTACTTGTAATCTTTTACTTACATCTAATCCTATTTTACAGCATCACCCTAGTACCTTACCATACCTACCCTATTATTTGTTCTAAATGATTTTAGGTTTATGGATTTAGACCCCCTATTAATCCCACAACCTATGTAAGACATGTAATTTTTTGGGTACCTCCCCTTTATGGGTCTCAAGAGTGCATTTTCTCTTGAGAATAACTATCTATAAGTAGCACACACATCATATAACACACTAGATGCTTTGGTCATCCAAACCCTATCACTTTTTCTCTTTCTTAGCCTTCATTTAAGCCCACCTATTTGTAGTTATGGCATTTTATTATGATATTTACCTTAGGGAGTCACTATCTATATTACCTTACATCTTGTCAGTGAAAAAACATATACTTCATGTTATGCATCCATGTTATTAGATCTCATTTGTTATCCTTCCATCCCATCCACTATTCCATTTTTCAAACCTATCACTTGTTCCTCATCCTATGCTAACTCCCAATTTGAGGGGGGATACCTCCTCACATAAACCTAAGGCATTAAACCTCTCTTAGTTTTTGTCTCGTGATAGGGATTGCATACCACTCCATAAAAAAAGGTAAATATAGAAACTATAATTTCATATATTATATACAATGTATTTGGTGTCATAGGTCATTATTTTTATTTTTATATCCTAAATATCCCTATCCTAAAGTTTTATTATTTACCATTATCCACCTGGTAATTTAGTTTTACAAGTTACCATTTTACCTCCCTAACCACCAAAATCTATTTACAACCTAGGGAATCTTAACCTTTTAACCACCTTACCCATGTATAACCCCATCCTCAACAACCTCACTCTTATAAACCCAAATTTTCCCATGGTTGGAATAAACCAATGTGGATAAAATCATCTACTACCAAAAAAAGGTGAATCATTATTGATTCTCCCATGATCGACATTGATTCTATCAATCAATATTGATCATTTATACCCAACCAACCCTTTGGATCAGGGACCATGAACTCTAAACCTCAAAAAACTACTTATATTTTTGGATAACTAAGGATACCTTAGCACCGCTCTATCAAAAAAATTCTATTCACAATTCCCATCCATCATCGTGATTCTAAAGGTCTGCTTTCATTTGTGGGAAGAAATCCATTCTACCTGTAACTCAATTTAGGTTAAGTATAATATAGTTATTTCATTTTCTAATTAGCATTTATATCTTTTACTACTTATTCTACCCATAAAATACATCATACATCCCTTTATTTTCTTATCAATATCCTCTATTACCCTATACATCTCTATTTTTAATTAAGTATAGTTTTGAATAGAATTGACACCGATTCATCTAAATTGACACTGATCGTACATAATTGGCACTGATCCTAAAAGATTGACATTGATCCACTATACTTGTTTTTTAAAACTTGATCCTTTTTATCCTAAGAAATTTGTCTTTGATCATCCTAATTTTCTATCTTTTCAAACATGGCATTATTATGTAGATGACTCTACCTAGAATTATGCATGCCATCATTAATATTACTAATCTACCCATTGTATCTCAAACATTTTTTGCCAACCAGAGTGACATAGCCTTCGAGTTAGCACTTTGTGCCATTGTTTACTCTCCCTCAATTGAAGCCACTTTTTACTAACTTGATTTTATACACTAGGATGTGAATGCTCCTATGACTTATTAAGATAAATATTTTACTTACATTGATAGCTAAAACAAAGATTGAATCATAATCATAATCATTATTGTTATCATATCTTTATATTTTGTAATTTTAAGTGTTATTTATGCACTTAATTGTGAAAATAGTGAGCTAACATCCACTTGAGGAAGTTCATAACTTTTGAGATTGGTTCCTAACATGCAACTCACCCATATATCTATTAATATATTTTTGTTTGATTTGTTTATTTATGTGCAGGTTATTCTTCCAAGCCAAAAGTAAGTTCCCTCATTTGTTGGATTTAAGTGATGTGCAACCATCTTCGTATCTCCAAGTATTCTTCATAAAACCTATATTTCATGAATTTTTTAGTAAGTTAATTAAATTAAAAATAAAAATGAAAAACTACTATAACAGTAATATTTTTAATGCAAGGTATATAAGATTCATGTCTAAATAGATATATCAATGAAGCACACTATAGTAATCATCACTGAAAGATAACTGAATAACATTAAATAGTAACATAGCATGATAAGGATCATGGTAACACTCAATATTAGAAATCACAACAAGCTTAATATTTATTATCACACATAAGGCCAAGGGCCAAATACAATGGACATGAATATGTCACAATAAACAAGTCTAAGATCCACATGGAGGGGACATAAATATGTCACATCAAATAAGGCCAAAGACCACATACAAGGGGCATAAATATTTCTCAAACAAGGGACATAAATATGTTGCAAAAAACAAGGCCAAGGGCCATACACAATATACAAGTAATGACTAGCCTATCATGTAAGATTAACATCGATGAAGCATTGAATAAGTAAAGGCTAGTCTATACCATCCATGTGTAGCGATGTCACATCATAGTAGAATAACATATCCATGTAATATTGGGTAACATATGAGTAAGTATCAAGACACATGTAAACAATATATGTAGCTCAAAAAGGTATAAGGTTATATAAATATATAACCTGTGATAATGAAAATTTTAGAATAAGATGCCTTCGATATTGACATGGTTACTAGGTAGAGTAAATTAAAACATATATATGTCCATGTGTAACCTATACATCCCACATCATACTCATATACCATGAAATGCATGTGTGTGAAAAATAATATTTGATTTACCAAACATTTAATAAATGACAAATGCAAATAGCATAATCTAGTAATCATGTCATGCTCAGGTCTTGATTTTTAATTTTTGATTATTTTGAATGTTTTTGAACGTTTTAGTTATTTGATATTTTTTATATTTTTGATTTAAATTTTAAAAGTGCCAACCAATGATCCCATCAATGGGAGGACCATGGAGAATGCCTATATTTTACAGTGTGAGGGTTAATAATCATGAGTGAAAGGTACTAGATGTAGGTATATCATAACCTAATAATAATTATGTGATATACAAAATTTTTCATGATCACTACTCATATAACACATGTATGATTGGAAACTTTAGAAGGCCTGGGACTATGTGGGGTCCATTAAATAGTATTAGAATGTCTCACTACCTATGTTCACTGGTATATTGAGCTATTTTAGGTAATAACTAAGTATGTGTTATATGATATGATGAACTTTATGAACCTTGAATAACTCTTTGATATGATGAGCATTGAATAATTGGATATCTATGAGACTAAACTAATCTCCTCTGAAATAGGTGTATATAAATATCTAACATATGTGTAACCACTAGATCTATATATTGATCATATATGGGTCTATAAACTAAGTGTGATGGTAGTTAGGGTGGAAGAGGAGATATTGCTAGTTGTATAGGGTACTACTATCATACACCTATAATTATGACTACCTTGTTTAAAAGTATGTACTTAATACATTAATGCATTTCATATGGTACTACATGAAGCTTTTGTATCCAAGGCTGACCTAACAACATTTCAATAACCCCATTACTCTATATAGCTAGGAATGGAGTGGCTATTATGGTGGATCCCACCTAAAGAGGTGGTAATATGTGTGTGAGGGTATTTTTTTTTCCAAAAAATATCTTAATTATTTTTGATGTATATTATAATCATGATGTGTATATCCAAGGGAATAAATATATGTCATTTTTCACACATTCTCACTTGAACCATTGTGGATCATAACACTATGTATGGGTTTCTCATTAATGTAAGCTTGTATGAATAGTGCATGAAAATATTAATCATCATTGACAATATCATTGTCATCAAATGTCATCATAGTATGTTGTGCTAAGGTGTCAATAAGTGTACCATCAATCAAAACATTTGGGTGATCATATGCTTTAGGTGGAGGATGCATATTTTATGTGTAGTGTACCTATGAATTATCCTTATTCTTTATCATCTCATTATTTTTAAATGTATCATTGAATATTTTAAACTTATGATTTATATTTTTTTGTGGTATAGATTCCTATGTAGGTGTATTCAATTCAATAGTATTGTCATCAATAAGATCTTGTATCTTATGTCTTAATTTGAAGAATTTGTTAATAAAATGTCCCATAATTTGATTATAATCACAATATACATTTTTATCATAGTTATTTAGTGTGGGCCTATTTGGATCAAAATCTTGTGGAGGAGAAAACATGATAACGTTTCACTCATGTAAATTCTATAACAATATATGAAGAGGTGATGATAAATTTGAAAATTTCCTCTTTGATGGAGCTTACAATTGAAGTTGATTTGTAGGGTTTGACACTACATTAACTATCATATTTGCCTCATTCGTGTTGTCAATTGGTTTGAAATTGTAGCTTAGTTTACTTTGAAACTTCATTATTGAATTATCTATAGGAGTAAGTGTATACTTGAGCTTATTAAAATTTATAAGATTAACTTTTTTATCTCTTACTATGTCGCATAGGTCATCGAAGGATTTGAATATTTTGAATATGATTGACTAATGAGTGGTGTAATAAAATTTTAATTGAATATACCATGTAACTCATTTTTATCCATAATATTAGTCATCTTAACTATCATAGTTTTGTACTAAAGTACGTAATCACTGACTATCTCATTGGACCCTTGTTTGAGTAAAAAAAATTACACATAATATAGTTTCTCATCAATGTTGATAGCAAAATGTGGTAGAAACCAATTTTACAAAATTTTGCATTCTCTAATTCATTTGAGGGGAAGGTCATAGAACCATCTTAAATAATATTACTTGGGACTTATTAATAATATATTGGTTAATTATCTATCCTTATATGCATAATCTAAGCATGCTATGTGGCATGATCGAAGGTGTTATTCTAGATCACATTTATCTTCATATAATGGAAATTTAGGAGCTAAAATATATATAGGTAAAGGATAAACTACTATCTCAAGGGACAATGGGTTATGAAGAAAGGCATGCAAATCCATTAGAGGACTAACTCTAGATGCACTTTAATCTAACTACAACACCTTACCATGCATATATATCAATCTTCTCAAGGTAATGTATAGTAGGTGAGGTTGGTGTTGTAACACACTTAGTCATCATAGGAAGGCCAAATATTACCTATGTAAGAATAGGTATGTAAAACTTTTGGAAGCCTTGTGTTACCCTAATACAGTAGGTCTATGTTACATATGTCACTAGAATTGTTGATTTAGGAATAATATCAATAGTAGAGGTTTGAACACGTGAAGTGCAAGTACTAGTTCAAAAGGATGGTTTGAAAATATTAAAGGGTTATTGTTATTTTGGTTGAGATGTAGTAAGCTTGGATTGGTGTGTGGCCTTAGATGTTAGGATCAATTTTATTCTTATACCCACATATTTAGGATATTAATGGAATCTTTGATGAAAATTGGACAAGGTTTTAACTTGGTCATGATCTATCCCATTAAGTTCATTGGGATCAATTTTATCTAGGACCTCATAATTATATTGATGATTATATTGATTTTTGTCATCTTGATTATCATGTTTTAATGAATTCATATCAAAATTATCATCTATTTGTACATATTCATGAATAATTTTGGCATCAAAAGAAGAATAAACATTCATTGTATACATTTTTGATGAAGTTAAATGAATCTGGTTATGCTTTATATGGGACCTACTTAATCTAGCATTATGCTTTAGAGGGACAAGAGAACCAACATTATTGGATGGCATAGGATGGAATCATTAAAGTATATAGAAATATAGGGAAAAAGCTGAAAATATTTAATGTATTTTGTGTGGATAAATAAAAAGTTAGAATTGAAACCCTAGTACAAAAAAATCTAAATCCCTTGAAGGATGAAACCATAAAGGTGACCTAGGGTTTAACATGATTCAAGTAATATATGGGTTCACCAATATTTTTACCATAATTTGGATTTATAAAACCTAATATAATATAAATAGTATTTGAATTTAGATTATGAAATAAAACTCTCAAGCATGAATCTGAATGTAAAATATTTAAACACATTGTAATGATTTGACAAGTGGCATATGTTAAATATAAAAAATGGATAAGTAATTAGATTTTATAATTGATTATTTGATTGTGACTAACTTTAGACAATGGAAAATATATTGAAGCAAGCATGTGATTCATTAATATTTTAAATTGTGTTTATGTTTGTGTAGGGTTAGTTCTATCAACTTTTTCAATATTGATAATTGATACTAACCTATAGTGATCTATAATGAGCTTCACATGTCTATGAAAGCTCTATATGTATGATTATAAACCCTAATGTTGCACATGACTTCATAAACCATTATTTTTTATATTAAAACCATATATGTGAATTTTAGGGTTATGCATATTTAAAAATTGGGAAATTATAATGGTTTGAGCTTACCCTAATCACCCCCATTGATGATTGACTATTTCTTATGTAACTGATACTCCAAAGAGGGAAATCAATCCATATTGTTTTAACCTAATTTTGATAAAATAAGTAAATGTTGTGTTCTAATAGGTGTAAAAATATTATATATCAGAATGCAAAAGATGTATAATAATCAACATTTATAATTTTTATAATTTTATAAATATGGAAAACTATTATTTTTGGAAAACTCTAGGAAGGAAAAAACTTAGCTCAAATACATATTTATTCTAATTGTTTCAAATGTCTAAAAGTGGAAATTTGTAAAATAGGTGACTCCCATGATTAGGATTAGGGGTAAAATATAAAATTATTCCTAGATAAGTTCACCTTAGTTGGACTACAATGCTTGAGTTCATTGTCCATGCACTTGTCCTAGTTGACTATGACTAGTAATTGATAGATACTAACAAAGAAAACATAACTTTGAAAATGGTTGATAGAAAAAGGACCATATAGGATATTTGGAGAGGACTATTTTAGGTATATAGTATAATAATAACACTTGAGTTCATTGACCATTAACTTATCCTTTTTGAGTGTGATGAAAATATGGTTGTTGCACCTATGCTGAGTAAGCTAAGATATAATTTGTATTATTCTGAACATATTTTTCTATCTTTCTTATCTTGTCTTTAAAACCCTAAGGTAGCTTTAAAATATTGAAAACCAATAAAAAATATGGGATTTTAATGGGATGAGTTGACCTCAATCACCCCCTGGATACTAGCTACATATCCAATAATCTAAGGAAGGAAATCAAGCCCATAGATTTATCCCACATAGAGTGATTGTACAATTATGATACTTGACTATGTATGCAACTATAAAATTTTATTTAATAATTGATAATGATAGATATTGACTTGATTTAGGATGATCTAGACTTGGTTTATGGTTACTTGTTATGAATGGTCATGAAATTGGGAAGAACAAGGAGTAGCCAAGATTATTCTACATTTCTCCTTGTATATTTTCTCATTGAACATTATGATTATTTAGTTGTTTTGGTAGATAATGTATCCTCAGTCTCATTTTCATTACTCTAGGCCTATGATTCTCTCTATGTGAAATTACTACCTTCAAATTTTATATTTGTGAAATTATCTACCTTTTCAAGGAATGTAATTATTTTCTCATCATTGTTGAAAACTTTCCAATATTTAAGATTATTAGGGGATCTTGGCCTAAACACTATTTCAATTTTATTTTTTTATACTCAATCCCTAGTGATGAAATTATTAGTGAAGTCAAAATAAAAAATGAATATGCCTTTGCATTGTCCACTCTTGGAATAGATATGATTGATAATGCATTAAATACCTCAATATGATCCCACACATGATTCTTGTAATGATTTAATTGATCATTCTTTACCTGATATCAATTCTTAAATTGTTTCACAATTAGTTCAAAATCACCTTGTGCCTTCATATTTTGAATGCCTATTTCTTTAGAAATCTACAATCCATGAAGTAATGCCTCATATTTAACAATGTTATTGATATACTCAAATTGTATCTTAAAATAATAAGGAAATATTTCTTCATTTGGTGACACAAGAATACTTCTAGATCCAACACCAACCAAAGATAAATTATCATCAAACTCAAGGACCCAAATCAATTAGAGTCACTCTAAACTATTTTTATCATATCCATCTCTCCTTAAAACATCATCATTTAATTATCTAGGCTGAAATCTTCATAAATAATATTAGCTCTTAGGTCTTCAAATTTTCACATAGTAAGTTTGGTCTTTGGTTTTGGATTTAACTTGTGATTGACACCATTAACTAAAAATGTAGCATAGGATATATCCATTTATATTTACCCACATAATCCTTTACAAAATCTTCTTCCTAGCAACATACCATATGTGGATAGAATATCTACCACTAGGATTACCATTTTTATCTTCTTTTGGAAAAAAAAGCCAAAGTAACTTGTGTGTCCTTGATCTGATTAACTAATAGGAATTTTTTTGTATACATTGAGACACATCATCTAAAATTTATTATATAATTAAGAGCTAAAGTGTGAGAAACTTTATTAGGTGTGACATTATCAAAATCCCTAATATCAATTATGCAATTGCTTAGCTTATAACCCTTCAATAAAAGAGATATATATAATGGATCTTACTTAATAGGATTAGAATTATATGAGTCCATGGAATTTTTTGTGGTTTGGATTTAAGAGGTGTATCTAACATTCCTTTAGATTTGGATTTTATTACATTCTTGATACCTCTTTTGATAAAACATATAATTCTATTAAGTTAATTGAGATTAGATATTAAATACTCAGCTTGAGAGATTTGGATCTTAGATTTATTGACATGGTCTAATATATAAAATAAAGTAACATTAGAGGAAGATGTGGCATATAAATTTATGGGTAATGAAGCCATAACAATATTGTTTTTCAAAATTTCACTAGTCTTTTGGCTTTTAGGAACATGATTGTGAGATGAATCACTCACATTGGCTTTTTGTTACTTTACCTTCATTTGAGAAGGTAGGTGATCTCCTATAATAATATTTTTACTTTTAGGAGATGCCTTAGTATCTTTTTTAGTCTCAACCTTCTCACTTTGGTTCACTTAGTCAACCTCTTGCTTATTTTTAGTATCTTCTTTTAACTTTTGAGATCTCATGAGTATCACATAAGACTGACTATTTAATATCTTTAACTACATCCTTGTAATCCTCATCTTCACACTCATATTCCAAGAAAGCATTTCTAGATTAACCACCTATTTCTTCAATTTAATACTCATAAAGACCCATACCTTTTGTTTCAAGTTCTTCATCATACAGATAGACTTCATCTATTTCCAATACCACATTAACTAAGGATGCTTAATGACCAATCTTGGTTGTGAAACTTGAAAACATGACTGATTATTATTATTATGAATATAATTCCTTCTAAGGATATCCTATTGTGATGTATTCAATTTTATTTAAGGCATCTACTTCTTTAAGGCAACAATGTTATTTGCTAATTTTTGAATCAATTATTGTGGAATTCTGATTTGAAGAGTCTCTTTCTAATTTATAGACTTCATCTATAGACTTTGAAGAGTCTCTTCTTAATTTATAGGCCATAACCATATCATCTTCAACCTAAGTATCAAATGATTTCATTTATTCCAAATTAGGTAATATGCTTTTCCTCAAAATAAAACCTACCTCTAGTAGTTGTGCATAAAAAAGAAGCATTTCAAATTTTCACTAGTGGGCTTGGCTGTTTATGGGATTTTATATGATAATTTATTTAACTTAGGAAGAAGGTCCCTCATAATTTCATGATTTTATTTATTCATGTGATTTAACTATGTGATAAACACATGTGCATTTTTAGTTACTTTGAAATGACCTTTGAACTTAATCCTCATAGTATTCTAATTAGTAATGTAACTTGGGTCCATATGATAAAACTAGGCATCTACACCATATATAAGGGTTTAAACAAAAATGTTAAAATGACATACTCATGATCATCACCTAAAATTATACATGCAGTAAAAAATGTATCAATGTGTTCATCTAGGTGTTGTTTCCCATCAACAAAAAATATAGGGAAAATTTTCCATGAACCTCTTATTAGTTCATGCAATTGTCTAAGATATGACATCCCAGTTGCATTTCCATATGGTGTTTCCATAGTTCTAAAAACTGTATTTTTTTGGTATAACAAATCTAGAGAGGATGAGAGCTTGGATTACCAAGGTATATCCTTGTTGTGGAACCTTAGCTTTTGGAATTGTAGGAAAGCTCATTCACTCTCTAGTTCTTGTCTTATTTTTAGGATTTAATTGGAAAATGAATTGTTGTTGCAAATCAAATAATGGATCAAACACCCCTTTAGCTTTACTTACTCTAGTAAACCATCTTAATACCAAAATGAAAATTATTATTGATGTGATGATCAATATTGATAACAAGTTATACAAATAAATCTTGTCTTTAAAAAAGGCAAATCTATTCCTTGAATAAGATTTGTATTCTAAGTCTTAGGAAAAAGTATGGAATAACTTATGGATATTTGTGGGTTACACATAAAAGCACAAAGTGTGCCTTATGCTGGGCACCAAAAACTATTGTCTATAAAACAAATTCAATATCAAAACATGTGATACATGCAATAGTATAATGGGATAGAGTCCCTCCTCTATTTTTAGGGGAGGATACCTTTATTAAACAAAGGACAAAACTAAAAACTAGAATATCTACAAATGTACTTATTATATTTGGGCAGTTTACATGTGTATATAAATAAATTTTAATGATTCATAAGTAGAATAAAAACATAGTGTAAATATGTAATTAAAAAAAAAGAAGGGATAATGTGAATACATTAGAAAATATAGATTTCATTTATGTTTCACATTCATAAACTAAAAATGGGAATGCCTATTAACCAAAAATCATTTATCATAAAATATAGTTTAGAATTAATAGTATGAACCAATAAATATAATAAAATTCATTCATAATGAAATGAGAGATGTGAAGTCCTTTAATAATATAATTTTATTAACTCTTAATAAAAACACAAAGTTATTTATCCTCTTCAAAATATTGTATCTTGTCAAAATTTACAAAGTTAATAGTCCCCTTGAACAACTTGCATGCCTTATATTTTTAACTCCTTCATCCTTTGACATAGTAAAGCACTTTTCTAAAAATAGAATTAGTTTCACTTTTTAAGGTAAACTTGACATTTTAAAAGTACACACAATACAACTCTTTGACTGTAAAAATGCCTATGTCAAAACATAGTTTTAAAACTATAAAAGAGGACATGTTAAAATGCACTTTTATAAACTACAAATAAGAGGTTATACTTTATCAATTTTTACTACTACCTTCATTGTATATCATTGGAACCTCTTTTTTATTATCCTAATGGATCCTCTTTTGATACTCATCAATTTTTTTCATCATTTATTTGACCTCATCTTCATTTGGGTCATCTAAATGTATGTATCACATTTCTCCTTTAACCTAAAGCCTTCAATGAATGATGCTCTTGAATTGTTTCATATATTTGTCAAGTTTATCAAAAGTGTTATAATACTAGATGAAATTTTGAATTGATTCATAATTAAAATCAAAGGTTAGACTAGATTCTTATTTTATCGACTGCTTAAATTCCTCCTTTAATGTTTTAGCAAAAATCACTTTTTTATTATCATCAATAAATGAGTAATGGATATTTTTAATTACATCTTGAATATCACATGCACAATCAATTGTTAACAATTGTGATTCTTTAAACTTTCCAAGGGGTATTTATAGTATCCAGATTCTAAAATTAATTGTACCCAAGAAATTAGTTTTATCTCTTTAAAATTAAGTTATGAATCCATATTTGACTAGGGTATCAACATCTGTAGAGAAATCCTCTAATTTTATAAACAATTATCTCACTTTATTAAGTTCCTTTTTTTATATGCTCTCATTTTTATGAGTGTAACCTATCTCATTATCAATTTTTACATAAATTAAAATGATTAATGCTATTGATTGGGTCCCCTAAAGGAGAAAATTTTATTACCTCTCCTTGGTATCTATACCCATATGCCCTATCTCCTCAACTATCGTCATGGTCCCTAAATAGAGCATATAATATTGGAGTTGTGACTGAATTAGGTTGACTAGTTTTTGAACTATTGATGTCAGCTATTTAACCTTATCCTTCATTTGATCTTTACTCAATTTATCCTGATCAATTTTTTTAATTAATTTTTCAATTACCATTTTCATATTTTCATTTATTCCCTCATGATTCACCTTACCAATATGTATTCTTAAAACTTGGTAGTCACTAAATTTAACCCCTTATTTGGATTTATCAAGAGGAGGAATAACAAATTTAGAATACCTCTCCCCTTGATCATCTCTTAGTATATTAAATAATGTATTGGGTTTATTTGAGGCATGGGGAGTGGGTAAGATTAGATTGGTGCAATAAACCTCATGTGGTTAAACTATCTTTTTTTCTTTTCTTAACCACTTCATTTAGTGATTCAGGACCTTTATATTAGAATCCTATTATAAAGGACCTAATTCAATTTGAGTCCTGATAGAGATATGAGGAATTATTATAGCTTTCTCTAGTACTAGTTCAACTTCTTACTCACTTTACTTGAGAGGCTTAAGCTCTTCCTTAGTTGACTTTTGGAGCTTGGGCTCAGACTCTAAAATAATAGATGGAGGTGTGGTTCCTTTTTTTTACAAAACATGAGGAGGTAAGTTAGATATCTCAATAGAAGTCCAAGGTGGTTCCATGGAAAAATAATAAATTATAAGAACCACCAAGGAAGGATAAAATTTCATGAATTGTAACTAGTATTTTTGATCAACATTTAAGAATGGACCATGTTTTCAAATGGATCACCTAGAATTATAGAGACCCCAGGAGTTCCTTTGACTTTGGATAAGTTCCCGAGAATTAATTTTTAATGGCATTATTACAAGATCAATTTGGGGATATTATGTCTCTTTAATTATTATAATTTTCACTTTAAAACTAGTGGAAGCACCTGTGAGAGCTTTTCCCTCTTTAGTCTATTTATCTTGTTCAAGTGGTATATCTTCCACTTTCAATGGTGGTGTAAATCCAACATTTTTTACATTAACTCATTTGTCTTTTATATATGATATGGTTCTATTCAACACTATTTATATCCTATCCTCTAAGGAAATTGTTTATGGTTATGGTTATGGTTTACTCTAATCCACTCGAGGAAAAAACATTGCTTTTATATTATGCTCAAAATAAATTGGATCTAAAATATCATCATCATCCTCAAAATCATTACGAATAAAGGTTATATTGTATTCAATCACTTATTTAAGAGTGAAACAAGAGTAATCCAAAAGTATAACTTCATTTTCATCATCATAATCCATCCAATAGTATTCATAGTATGGGATGTGCCAATATGTAAAACATAGAATATTCTATATCATTCCTAGATCATCAAATGAAGGCCTATTTTGGAAAGGCCAAAAAGTGACATAGGTCATTTTTGCTTCAATATATTTTACCTTATGTAGGGTGTTGCAATTGTACTTATCAATAGTGATAGTAAAATGTGCTCCAAGCTTATGCTTGGTAATTATAAACTTATGTGTTTCAATGAGTTACCACACCAACTTCATTAGGGCCCACGTATCATCAAAAATAATTGGTAACATAAATGGGGAAGTTTAACACCCATAGTACCTAATATAAGATAAGGTTGGGAATTGAATGAACCATCCTCCCCATCTTGAATATTCATGGTGACAACAATAAAAAATTTGAGATTGTATGGTTATACCTCAAACATTTGGATGACTATTATAAAAATGTGTCATTGATTCTATATAAGTGTATGGAATTGGATTCCAATGTGAGTTGAGGATAAAAATCATAGATCCATAATTTTTTTTTACAACCATGCTTAATCATTTTTATATTATTCTTTGTGCTATTGCATATACTAGATATGAAGTCATATATAATTTTCCAATTTTATGGACTTTGCATAACTTCTTATAGATGGAATCACTAATTAATTCAGCCCAATTGATGAAGTTATTATTTTCATGAATTATTTGAATATATATCTACATCCACTCTTGATAATATTTAGCCATGGGGTTCTCAACCACCCTATTCAAGAGAGTTATAATGTTGTCGATCTCCATCTTGAATTCTAAGAGAGCCAAAGTATTGGAAAATATTATGGAAGAAGCCTTAGGATTTATCAATTGGTGCTTATTTAATGATTTGGAATAGGTAACTATATTTGACTCCCAAAATTACCTAGAAAAAAATCTGGAAAGAGGTCAACAAATGGCTCGTGATCATATATCTTTAGCATAAATTCAATGTGTTATTCTCCTAAGTGTAATATTTATTCATCCTTTAAGTTCTTAACCCCCTTATTTTCCCTATTCTAGTGACTCACTAGAGTTAACACTAACTTAGGGAACTAGACTTATATTGGAAAAGTGGTTTCTTTGGGTAACCCACTATTGTATATACTTTACATCTAGTATGATTTGTGTTCTAGGTTGACCATGTTCCAAATGTATACCATGTCAATAAGACCTAAATCAATGTCTATAATATGGTCCACATTAGATTCCATATTGGACTATGGATGACCCCATGGTATTGGTAATTCATATCTCTTTAAGTGAGAGTATTTCCATAGTCCATTGATTAGTTAGAGATTTTTTTGGATAAAATTTTTTTAGAGTTTTTGACCAATATTTCAGTTCACACTCCATGAACCATCATCATGGTATGAGAATGAATTATTTGATATTTCAGACCAAACTATTCCCTTATAGATATAACTATTCAATTCACACTTCATATCTCCTTTCTTATTTAGAGTTCTTGACATATGAAAATTTTAAATGAAAAGATCAAAGAAGAGGAACTAAAGAAGGTATAAATAGGTAGGTTTTGAGTAGGGGTCAAATCCAAATAGGTGCTTAACAAGGCTCAAGTTCCACTAAGGTATAATTAAGATGCTAAAATGTAAGTCTCTAGTCCTAGAAAAATGGAAACAAGGTGGTGTCCAATAGGTGTTATATCCCTTTAGGCATTTATTAGGGCTTGAAATCCATTTGACAAGGCCCACACTCTACTTAATATTTCAAGGGGATCAGATCCTACAAGTTGATTTAATCCCACTAAATGCTTCAAGGAGTGAATACTAGTAAGTAAATATTCAAAAATCTTAATTTAATCCAAAAAATCTAACTCATAAATAAGGAGGAACACACCTAGAGTGTTGAATGGGATAAATAAGTAATTTGCACAAAAACCAAGAACAAATAGGAAAAAATAAGGAGCTAGGACCCAAATGAGAATGAATTAGAACTTTAAAGAGAGAAAAATGAAGTGAGGAAAAATGGGGGGAAATAATAAATAGTGGAATGATAAAAACCATACCCTCCCATGTATCACCCTCATAAATGAGGTTTGGTTGGACTTTGGAGCCTGATTTATAAGTTTTAGAGTCTGATGTTTGATTTAAAAGTGTCAAACTTTGACATCTAATTTTTAGGCATATAGTTCTAACTTAGACTTAAATGTTCATTATTCAAACTTAAACCCTTTCATTCACACTTTTTTTAACTTTGATTTATAACCTTTAACTTAAATTTCTTAAATAATTACATGGGGTACCCAAATTTGACTATTAATCCACATTTAGGGACATTAATTGGCTCCAATTGGGGACTTGGATTGTCAAATAGAAAGGATGGACTCTAAAATTTTTGTTTCATAATTTATTTTACAAGTTCATTAGGATATGGAGTCTCCATCATGATTGACAACACTTTTTGACAAAATGGTAAAAGATAGAATTGAGAAAAGATAACCAAATAAAGGAATAAAAAAATTAAAATGAGAAAGAAAAGACAAAGAAAGAAAGGAAACACCACCAAAATCCTAAAGATAACTTATATAAATGATTGGTGATAACCAAACCTTATTGCTTGAATAACTTCATATATTACTTGATATAAGGAAGTAAGATATGGGTGCCATTAATATAGGCAAGATAGTATGTATTATCTCTAAAAAAGTGCCAAATATTGAAAGGATATTTCCACAAAGAATCAAAATTTCTATGACTGCCTTTAGGCTCTTTCCTTTTGTCCCAAAGAAGAACAAGATCACCAATCTAAAAATACTACTACTTGGCCTTCTTGTTGAAAAGTATTTAATCTTACATTGATGATATGTAATACAATCAACTACCTCAAGTATTTATTATTATAGTTTGTGTAAATATATGATCCTCTTATCCAAATAATCTAGCATAACATTTTGATCTTCAACCACCTTGGCCAACTAAAGAACTGATAGTTTTAATGAAATGGGCAAGGTAATGTTAGTACCATACACCAATTAGAAATGTGACATCCTAATATTCATTTTTATAGTAATGTGTTTAGACCAAAGCACACCATATAACTTCTTGTGCCAATTTTTTTGATTTTTAACAATAAGTTTGTAGATGATTGTGAATATATTCTTATTGCTCGATTATGCATGACCATTACCCTCCAAGTAGTAATATGATAAGTGGGAGAAATATATCCCATATCCATAACATAAATTGATGAACTATAAATAATATGAGTTAGAAGCATTATAAATCACTCTATTTAAAGGAACCCCATACTTGACCAAGATTTTCCCTTGATGAAGTTACATACCACTTTGGAAATGGTTTGTTTGACAAAGATTGCTTCTACCCATTTCATAAAATAATTAGTCCTAGTGAGAACATGGGTGTGATTAGCATTATAATGAGGGTTCAACACACCTATGAAGTAAGGCCCAATTATTGAAAAGGATATTCAATCATAATTGGGTTTATGGGAAATGTTGTGAGCTTCAACCTTCATACAAATTATTGACATGATTCACATTTTGACACCCACTCTTGAGCATATTTGGAAAGGGTAGGATAATAGTAATTATCTCTCAAGATATTATGTGCCATAACTAATGATGAAAAGTGACCACTACATGATTTTATATGGAAATATTCTAATAACCTCCTTTGTCATTCTTTGTCAACACACCTCATAACAAGACATCTATTCCTCTCTTGAAAAGAGTATTGTCCCATATGACATACTTAATATCTCTTAAATTTACCATCATTTAATTTGGAATTCATACCTTAAATACATCCCCCATATATATAAAATATTATATATTTGTATACCATTCATCTATGGTACTGATAAAAATAACTATAGGTATTTATTCAGTTGTGTCCTAAGTTTATGACTCACTTAGGGCTTCATTATGTCCATTTTTAGCTATAATATGACACAAAACACATCCTTGAATGATCTTAGTTAGTTTATTATCTAAATCATATTCTTGAATTTTTTAATCCACCCTATTCTCTTTGAACCAAGCTCTTGCTATGTTAAAATAGACTTAACCATAAGATCACGTACCAAAATAATAGTGTGTGAGTTAAAGATGTAATACCTAAACTGCTTAATCACCTTAACTACCACATAGGCATGCTTTTTAATCAAGGACTATTTGATCTCATGAATTTTAAAACCATAGCTCATGAAGGCTATAAATGTCTCAATTCCTTACTTATTCTCTTACACTAGGATTGTTGGCATAGTATGTTCTAATGAATAATAATAGATCATAAAATATTTGTTAAAATTAGGGCATTTAAGAGTCAGTGTTCTAGAAATAATAGTATTTATTTATTCAAATGTTTCCTTTACTTATTTTATCCAATTTAAAGTAGCCTTACCCCTCACTATATTAACATTATGTTAGTAAGCTCAGAAAAATCAAGGGAAAATATCCTTAAGAAATTTACCTTGCCAAAAAAGGATTGAACACCTTGTTTACTAGTGAGACGGGTTATATTTTGAGTGGCTTGAACCCTTTCTAGATCAATCTTTATTATATGTTTATACACAATGTGAAAGATAATGTTTCCTTTCATCACCTTGAATGAAAATTTCCTTGGATTCATTAAAATACCATGAGTCCTACATTTTTCAAAGACTCTTACCAAATGATTATAATGATATTCATAATTTTTGAGAACATGGTAAGATCATTTATGTAAATCACCATGATCTTATTCTTGAAATCATGAAATTCTAAATCCATCACCCTTTTAAAATTATCTCCAATGTTGATGAGCCCAAAAGGCATTATTATATAAGTGAAGGTTCCCAAAGGTGTTGTAAATGTCATCTTAAGTTGATATTTTATGAAAAATTTAACTTAATTGTGCCTAAAAATCCATCAATCATAGAAATCATTTTAGATCATGTGATGGCTTGAAGTATCTAATCCATAATTGGTATACTATAGTTATCCTTTATATATTATTGATTTAAGTTCCTAAAATTAATGTAGATGTGAATTTCATAACTCTTTTTATTCACCAAAATGATATTGGATACCCATGTAGAATGATGAATCAGGAAAATAATATGTGCACCAAGCATCTTTTATATTTCAGCATCAATGGTTTTAATAATATTTGGATTGTAATGCATTTACTTCTATCGATAAGATGACATGGTTGGATTCAATAGAATGTTATGATTCATATCATTTAGTTGGAAGGGTTTTATATTATCATAAATCTAGGAAAATACATCTTTATATAACTTAATATATTGATGAATTTACATCTCTCTTCTCTTGAGTAACACTTCCCAATGTAGACATATCTAGGCTCTTTATGAGTACCAATATTCACCTTCTCATACTCAGAAGACTTAGATGATTCATGTTGAATTTTAACTTTGATCTATGTTGGAAATAGGACCAACCCGAAAGCACACAATTGATTACCAAATTCAAGCAACTTAATATGCGGAAATAACCAGAATCAACAAGTAACTAGAATCCAGAAATAACACAAGATATGAGAGACAATACACAACTTGTATTAATACTCATATAGAAAAGAATACAATAAAGAAGATGCCACTTCTTCTCCACCACCTTACAGAGGTTTCCCACACCTCAAGTGAACAGTAATTCTCTCCTCAAAGCTCTCCCTACTAGGTCTCAACACCCAACTCATACACTGAGTTGGTGTTCACCTTACCCCTATGCTCCACGCACTCCACAAGTGCTCCACGCACTCCACAAGTGCTCCACGCACTCCACAAGTACACACCTGTACTCCAAGTAGATCTCTCCTAATACTGCTCCTTATTGTGTTGCTGTCCTATCGATCTTCAAACTATAGATCAAGCTGGTTCTGCACACTTGTGAACCTTGACCTTGCACACACATACACCTACATATCAATGATCTTACTTACCATGTAGATTTCCTATAGAAGCCATGCTCACATGATGACCAAGATCATACACTCCTGAAGAACCCTGCTGATTCTCCAATCCAGCACCCACCTTGGTACTGTGGCACTAGGAGGAACACACCATTGCTCTACCTCACACACCGAAGGAGCTTATAACAATGCTCTCTTACTCCCTAGCTACACTTTTACAATACAACCATGAGTCTATTATATAGATCTCATCCAAACAATAATTAGACACCTAGTACAATAATTAGATCCGCAGCTCTTAGTCTATAATTAGCACTAAGCATGCAAACACTTGGTTTGTTAGCTAACTGCCCGTAATAAGCTCGCAGTTGAACCACACAGGCGACCGACGCCGGTCCCTATCCACCTGGGGTCACCGACACCGGCCGATCACTGACCGACGTTGGTTGGCCTGACCGACGCCGGTGTCTGTGGCACTCAGTAACCCTTCTGCACCCTCCTCCATGTCTGCATCAGTGAAGCTTTTAGCTCCACAACTTAACAATCTCCCACTTGGAGATAAACGACTGCACTATACCTGTACCTGTACCCCATCTAATCTATTTCCTGGTTTGTATCCCTCTTCAAGCTCCATCCTGAAGACCACCCACCACACAACCTGTGATGTACCTCCTGTCATCTGAGTACCCTGCCACATCCGTTCCTACAAACCCATGTAGTGAAGTCCTGGCCCCTAAATAGCATGAATCCCTACTGCTGGTCTCTCTCAAATACCTGAGAATCCACCTCTCTGAATTGGCTTCTAACTCTCTGACAGCTCCCACTGCTTGGGAAAACTCAAGCCTATACTAGACCTCATGTGATTTCAGACACTGAACTGTCTAGCCCTTGGTGTGCTCCGATTCTGCATCCTATGTAATGAACCTTGCTAACACTTGATTCACATCAGCTCCCACTGGAGACAAAATCTACCTGTGATCTCCATGTCTCCCATGCTGAAGAATTTCGCTGCTCCAAATTCTTCATAACAAACCACTGAACTAATCTTACCCTTAGCTCAGCAACAACCTGTATGTATAATCCTACTAGCAAACATACCATCCACATACAGTAATAGAATGATGTTGCAATCACCATCCCCCTGGTAAGTCAAACCACAGTAGTTACTTGACATCGACTGAAGTCATGCTTCGTCCTCCACCTATCAAAACCTGTACCACTGTCCTGCAGCTTCCTCAAGACCATATGCCTGGTCTTCCGTCTCACGTATCCGTTCTCTCTATTCTCCAACTAAGGAATCCATTTGTCTCTGTGCTTTCACACCAGCTGACAACCCTACCAAAACTCCTATTTGGTTCTGTATCATATCCCTGCCATGCTCCCACCTGTTTCCTGGATCCTTCCTGCTCTATAATCAGCAACGAGTATAAAGAAGAGGAACAACAAATTTGAGGCTTACTTACATCTTCAGTCCTCCGTATGGGTGTTTGAGACTCCTTGATAGGTCGCTGTCCACCCAAAATCCATTACAGTGATCGACCTCACTCACCTCACAGTCTGCATTCGACTGACATCGGTTCCTGTGCCTGTCCTGACTACCAACCTGCCACCGTCGGTGTCTTAATGCTGTCGACATTGGTCCTCATGACCGACATCAGTCTTACCTACTACTGATGTCAGTTTTCCTACCGATGCCGGTACCTGTGTTTCCTATGAGTGATGACTTTTTACCCGCAAGCTCTTTTGAATCAATCCCCATGTCCAAACTACCCTGCTCAGAAGTATCTAGCTACATCCACTGATCTCTATCTGCCATCTCCTCCAAGAACACCAAGGCTTTCCAGTTCTTAAGCCTATCAAATATATCTGTCTTTCGCTTAAGAACATGCATCTCCATCCTGCTCATGTGACCAAGCC
This sequence comes from Torreya grandis, assembly GCA_037957365.1. NCBI lineage: Eukaryota > Viridiplantae > Streptophyta > Pinopsida > Cupressales > Taxaceae > Torreya > Torreya grandis. The sequence continues at coordinate 2,635,941 of JARHVA010001053.1, forward strand.
TATGAAGCCACGTCTCTGCAATAAAAGAAGAATCAGTAATATAAACAAGTAGATAAAGAGTACCTATTTTCTTACCACCAGCTAATTCAAGTGTACCCGCTGTGAGAGTTCTCATACATCTCTCATCACCCAACTCTTCTAAAGAAATTAGCCACATCTCCAAACCTGGGACCTGCATGACCTCCTTCAACACCCATGTGTTGGCCGCCTGCAATTTTAGCTTCACTTCCCCTTTGCCAATTCTTTGGCAAGGCTCACCAGCTCCTCTATCTGGGGCTGCATGGAAAGAGGCAACCGAATCTGTAAGACAAGATTCAACTTTATCCAAGAAACCTCCTAGAGCATCCTGTGCCACATAACTTGCAACATCTGCTTCTTCAGTTCCTCCTTGCTGATCTTCCACAAACCAACAATCTTCTTTTACCTGCTCTTTCTTTCCATCGGACCATAAGTAACCATCTGTGCTTTTCAACTCCTCCATCCTTAGCTTACTGTGATCTACCATTGCTCTGCTCCCACTCAATTAGAAACCCCTGAGAGTGACCTGTAACCAAACACAAAACCTGCTTCCTGCAACCTTAGCTCTGATACCACTTGTTGGAAATAGGACCAACCCGAAAGCACACAATTGATTACCAAATTCAAGCAACTTAATATGCAAAAATAACCAGAATCAACAAGTAACTAGAATCCAGAAATAACACAAGACATGAGAGACAATACACAACTTGTATTAATACTCATACAGAAAAGAATACAATAAAGAAGATGCCACTTCTTCTCCACCACCTTACAGAGGTTTCTCACACCTCAAGTGAATAGTAATTCTCTCCTCAAAGCTCTCTCTACTAGGTCTCAACACCCAACTCATACACTGAGTTGGTGTTCACCTTACCCCTGTGCTCCACGCACTCCATAAGTGCTCCACACACTCCACAAGTACACACCTGTACTCCAAGTAGATCTCTCCTGATACTGCTCCCTGTTGTGTTGCTGTCCTATCGATCTTCAAACTACAGATCAAGCTGGTTCTGCACACCTGTGAACCTTGACCTTGCACACACATACACCTGCATATCAATGATCTTACTTACCATGTAGATCTCCTATAGAAGCCATGCTCACCTGATGACCAAGATCATACACTCCTGAAGAACCCTGCTGATTCTCCAATCCAACACCCACCTTGGTACTGTGGCACTAGGAGGAACACACCATTGCTCTACCTCACACACCGAAGGAGCTTATAACAATGCTCTCTTACTCCCTAGCTACACTTTTACAATACAACCATGAGTCTATTATATAGATCTCATCCAAACAATAATTAGATACCTAGTACAATAATTAGATCTGCAGCTCTTAGTCTATAATTAGCACTAAGCATGCAAACACTTGGTTCATTAGCTAACTACCCGTAATAAGCTCACAGTTGAACCACACAGGCGACCAACGCCTGTCCCTATCTGCCTGGGGGTCACCGACGCCGACTGATCACTGACCGACGTCAGTTGCTTCCTGCATCCTTCCTGCCAACGTCAGTTGGCCTGACCGATGCTGGTGTCCGTGGCACTCAGCAACCCTTCTGCACCCTCCTCCATGTCTGCATCAGTGAAGCTTTTAGCTCCACAACTTAACAATCTACCTATCATATTTGTCAAATAGGTCTTAAAGAGAAACCAAACCTTTTTTAATTTTATTGCCTTTTAACTAAATTACCTCTTCAAATTCACTTGCATCTTGAGTTTTTAATTCTTTAGTTGCTTTGGTAGAGAAGATATCAATAGTCTCATATTCATTACTTTGGGCATGTGATTACCTATGTGTAGAAGTATTATGATAAAAGTATATATTTATCAAATTATCCACCTTTTCAAGGAATGCAATTATTTACTCATCATTTTTGAAAACCTACCAATGTTCAGCATTATCAAGGACACTTGGCCTAAACACTATTTCAATTGTGTATTTTTATTGCACAACCCTTAGAGGGGGAATCATTAGTGAAGCTAAAAGATTAAGTGTATTTACCTTTGTATTATCCTCTCTTGAAACAAATATAATTTAGAATGAATCAAATACCTTAATACAATCCCACACATGATTCATGTAATGCTTTAAATGATCATTCTTTACTTGATACTAGTTCTTAAATTTCTTCACAATGAGTTTAAAATCACCTTATGCCTTCACATTTCAAATTCCCATTTCTTTGGAAGTTTAAAATCCATGAAGCAATTCCTAGTATTCATTAGTGTTATTTGTACAGTCAAATTGTAGCTTATAGAATAAGGAAATATTTTTTGGTGACACAAGAGTAATCTAGCTCTAGAACCTATGAAAGATAAAATACCATGAAACTCAAGGAACTAAACACCATTATAATCACTCTCAACTCTTTCTAACATATTAATCTCTCCTTTAGACATAATCATATAATTCCTTAGTCCTAGGTCTTCATAAAGAATATTAGCTCTTGAGTATTCAAATTTGCACACAATAAGTTTGATCTTTGGTTTTGGATCTAAATTTTGCTTAACTAAACCAATAGCATGGGACAAATCCATTTAGATTTCTCCATCTAACTATTTACAATTTTTTTCCTAGCAACATACCATACATGGATAGAATATCTACCATTAGGATTCTCATTTTTATCATCTTCTATGTAAATTAAGCTAAAGTAACTTGTGCATCCTTGATTATAAAAACTAATGGTAATTTTTTGGAATTCATTGAGAAACACCAATTGAATGTTCTTGTACAAGTAAGACCTAAAGTTGAGAAACTTTGGCTAGCATGACATTATAATAATCCTTGGTATCAATTATGTAGTTGTTTAAATTAGAACCCTTCAAAAAAAGAGATACATAAAATGGTTGTTGGTTATCAAGATAAGAAGTATATGAGACAGTGGAAATTATAAGGGTTTGAATTTAGGTGTAGCTAATATTCCTTTGGAGTTATATTTTCTTGTGTTATTGATATCTCCTTTGATAAAATAGGAAATCTTATTAATATGATCAAGATTATAACTTAATACTCAAATTTATACATTTAGATCTTAAATTTATTGACATGGTATAATATATCAAATGAAGTAACATTGGAATAAAATGTGGCATCTGAAGTTATGGGTAATGAAGCCACACCAATGTTATTTTTTTAATTTTCACTAGTCTTTTGGATTTTAGGAACATGAGTGTGAGACAAATCACTCACCTTGGATTCTAGCTACTTTGTCTCATTTGATGAGGTAGGTGATTTTCTTAGGGAAGACTTTTAGTCACAAGAGATGCCTTATCAACTTCCTTAATCTCAACCTTCTCACTTTGGTTCACTTTATTAACCTCTTTCTTATTTTTAGTATCTTCTTTAAAACCTTGTGATTTCATGAATACCACATAATAATGATTATTCATATCTCTAAATACATCATTTTAATACTCGTATTCACACACATATTCTAGTAAATCATTACAAGAATCACCACTAGGTTATTCAATTTCATACTCCTAAAGACTTTGATCTTTTGTTTCAATTTCTTCTTCATCATACACATAGAATTCATCTATTTAAAATATTATAGTAATTAGGGTGATTATTTTCCAATATTGGCTAACAATATTTAAAATGTGATTGCTTATTATTATTAGGAATATAATTCCTTCTAGCGATATCCTATTGTGATGTAGGAAAATGTGTTTAAGGTAACTACTTCTTTAAGGCAACAAAATCATTTTCTAATTTTTGAATTATTTATTATGTGGAATCCTGATTTGAAGTTTGTACTCTAGAATTCGAGTAGTATCTTTTAATTTATAGGCCATAACCATATTGTCTTCAACCTTAGTATTAAATGTTTGCATTTATTCTAAATCAAGTAATATGTTTCTCCTCATAAGAAAACCTACCTCTGGTAGTTATGTATTAATAAATAATCATTTAAAATTTTCACCTATGGGCTTGGCTACTTATGGGATTTTATTAAATAATTTATTAAAATTAGGGAAAAATACCCTCAGTGGTTTATGGGATTCTTTCTTCATGTGATTCATCTATGCAATCAACAAATGTGCATCTTCAACTAGTTTGAAATGACTTTTGAGTTTAGTCTTCATAGTTTTCCAATTGGTAATAGAACCTAGGTAAGGATGATAAAAAAAATAAATCACACCATATATAAGGGTTAAAAAAATAATCTTATAACTACATCCTCATGTTCAATCCTTAAAATCCCACATGTGGAAAAACTGCAGCAATATGTTCATCTGGGTGTTGTTTCTCATCACCAAAAAATATAAGAAATTATTTCATGAACCTATTATTAGTTCATGAAATTATAAAATAGATAGATAACCAATTTAATTTACCCATGTTACTACCATAGTTCAAAAAATTACCTTTTGGGGTGTAATGATGCTACATAGGATGATAGTTTAGCTTACCATGGTACCTCCTTATCATGGCTTCTTAGATTTTGGACTTATAAGTAAGATCACAGACTCTCTGGTTCTTATCTTATTTTCAACATTCAAATATAAATTTAGTCATTTTTGTAGATCAAATAATGTATTAGACACCCCTTTCACTTTACTTACTCTAATAAACCATCTTTCTTCTAGAATGAAACTCTTATTGATCTGATGAGCAATATTGTTAGAAAGTTATAAAAATCACTCTTGTCTTGGAAAAGGTATGTAATCTAAGTCTCAATAAAAGGTATGGGATAACTTTGTGATATTTTTGGGTTGAAAAAAAAATTACAAAATGAGCCTCGTGATAAGTGAAAAAAATTATTGGATGTAAAAACAGTTCAATATCAAAACACATGTGCTAAAAATAATAGTATAACAAGACATATTACATTCTCTATTATTATGTGAAGCTACCTTTATAAAACAAATATAAAAAATAAATACTAGAATATCTAAAAATGTACATGTTATATTTAGGGGTTTACTTGTGTGTAGAAAGAAAATTTAATGATTCATAAGTAGAATAAAAGCAAATTAGAAATAAATGAATGAAGAAAAGATAAGGGAGAATGTGAATAAATGAATAAACATATATTTAATTCATGTTTCACACTCATAAAATTAAAATGGGAATGACTATTAATAAAAAAACATTTAGTATAAAATAAAGCTAAGAGATTAATAGTATGAATAAACAAACATAAAAACATTCATTCACAAGGAAATGAGAGTTGTGAAGACCTATAACAATCTTGTTTTATGAAATTTTAATAAAAACACAAAGTTATTTCTTCTCTCTAAGATCTTGTATCTTGTCAAAATTTACAACATTAACAATCCCCTTAAAATTCTTGCATGCCTCTCTTTTATAAATAAGAGGGTAAAATCCTTCACCCTTTGACCTAGTAAAACACTTTTCTAAAAATAGAATTAGTATCACTTTTTCAAAGTGGACACTTTAAAAATTTTTAATTAAAAAAAATATCTATGTCAAAACACATTTTTAAACATGTAAAAGAGGACACACCAAAATGCACTTTTAGAAATTGTAAATAAGAGGTTCTCTTTTTTCACTTGTTCATTAATACCTTCATCATATACTATTAGAACCTCTTTTTTATTCTCCTACTAGATCCTCTTTTGATACTCATCAAATGTTTTTAGTGTTTTTTTGAACTTATATTCCTCTAGGCCATATGAATGCATGTATCCAATTTATCCTTCAACTTGAATATTTATCATTTGATGAGGAATGCTTTAGAAGTTCTTTATATATTTGTCAAGTTTATCAAAAGTGTCATAGTATTGGATGAAATTTTTTAATTGACTCATAATTGAAAGTGGAGGTTGATTGGATTCTTGTTTTATCAAACGATTGAATTCTTCCTTTATTTTTTCTACATAAATCACTCTTTCATTATCATAAATAAATGAGAAAGGTAAATTTTCAATGACCTCTTGAATATCATATGTGGCTTCAACATCCAACAATTATGATTACTTAAACTTGCCAATGGATTATTATAGCATTTGGATTTGAACTTGGACATGCCCTAAAACTTAGTTTGATCTTTATAACATTATTTAGTTATGAATCCTTATATGACTAGGGTATTTTCATCAGCTCTAGACAAAGCCTCTAATTTTGGCAATAATTATCTTAGCTTATTAAGTTCTTTTTTGTATACGATCTCATTTTTGTGAGCATAACCTAGCTCATTGTCAAATTTTACATAAATTTAAATGGCCTTAGTTAATTATCTAGTCACTTAAATGAGACATTTTTTTGAACACTTCTTGGTATCTCTACCCATACATCTTATCTCCCAAGTTATCCTCATGGTCCCTAAATATGGCATATGATATCGGGGTTGTGACTAAATTATGTAGACCATTTTTTGAAATATTGATGTCAGTTGTTTAACTTTCTCTTTTAGTTTATCTTTCGTCACTTTGTCCTTATCAAAAATTTTAATTAATGTGCTAATTATAATTTAAACATTTTTTATTCCCTCATGAGTCACCTTCCTAAGATGTATTCTTGAAACATGGTAGTCACCAAATCTAATCCCTTCTTTAGATTTTTCATGATGAGGAATAAGAAATTAAACATACATCTCCCCTTGCTTATATCTGATTATATGAGAAAATATCTTGGGTTTACTTGAGGCATGGGGAGTTGGTGTGATTAGAGTGATAAAATCAACCTCATGTGGCTTAACTACATTTTTTATTTTCTTAACCATTTCATTCAGCCATTTAAGCACCTTTGTATTATGAACCTCTTGCAAAGGTCTTGATTTAGTTTGAGTTTGAGTCTTGACAAATATATGAGAAATTATTAGATCTTTCTCTAATACTGGTTCAACATTTGTTTCACTTTTCTTGAGAGATTCAAGCTCTTCCTTAGTTGACTTTTAGATCTTGGAATCAAACTCTGAAACAATGGATGGAGGTGTGGCTGTATAGTTTGACAAAACTTGAAGAGGCAATTTATATATCTCAAGATAATTCTGAGGTGGTTCCATGTTATAATAATAAGGTATAGGAACCACTAAGGAAGGATTAACTTTCATAAATTATAACATGGTATTCTTGATCAACCCTTGAGAATGGACCATATTTTTAGATGGATCACCTATAACTGTAGAGACCACAGGAGTTTCTTTGACTCCAAATGACTTCCTGAGATTTAATTTTAATTAACTTCTTACTAGATAAATTTGGGGATCTTATGGCTCTTCAAATATTATAATTTCTATTGTAGCACTAGTGGAAGTACCCATGAGAGCTTTTATTTCTTTGGTTTATTTAGCTCATTCATGTGTTATATTTATCACTCTCAATGGTAGTGTAAATATAGAAATTTTGACATTAACTCCTTTGAATTTTATCCATGAGATGTTTCTATTCACAATCACTTATGTCTTATCCTCTAAGGGCTTTGAGTTTAGTTTGCTCCAATCCACTCAAGGAAAAGGCCTTGATTTTATATTCTACTCAAAATAAATTAGATCTATAAGTTCATCATCATCCTCAAAATATTAAAGAATAAAGTCTATATTGTAGTCAATAATTTGTTCAAGAGTAAAATTAGAGTAATACATAAGTTTGATTTCCTTCTTATTGTCACAATTCATCCAACAATATTCATAGTATGGGATGTGTTGATATGTATAACTCAAAATATTCTCTATCATTCCTCGAGTATTAAATGAAGTATTATTTTATAAAGTCTAAAGAGTGACATGATCAATTTCTATTTCAATGAATTTTCCCTTGTGCAATATGGTGGGTATTGTTGTGACCAACATACCCCATCCTTAGTTCTTTATATGGGGACACTCTTAATTCAGCATGATTATTTCTTCCTCCTTCTTGTTGAAGATACATGGTCCTATTTTTAAATATCAAGTGTCTTAAAATTTACTAAATATTGTTCTCACCTTATTTTTTTGACTTAATGACATCTCATTTGTTTGAATGCTAAGGTTATGGATTACAATATTCTGAATTTTTAGAATGATATTGATCTAGCTCTACTTACCCATCTATTCATAAAGGTTTTAAACATGTTGTGTCTATGATTTAAACTAAAAAAGGTCTTGGTATTTGTAGAAAATCAATACTAAAGTTGATCAATCCTTTATTTAGCCACATCCTTCAAATTATCCATACTTTAGACCTTGATAATGGATTTAAGTTTTAATGTGATTCCTTTAACTTAATTTGATTTGTAGACTTAGGATTTGACATATGTGGTATTCAAGTCTTTTAAAACCATACATTTCCCTTGGAATTTGTTTAATATATTTAAAAGTGACCTTAATTCAACCTAAATCTAATTTTTTATTGTTTTATTTTCTGTAGGTATAAGTTTTTGATTTGGGCTAAATTCGAGTCTCCTTGCTTGCCTTAGTCAATTTTCACTTCTCTTAAACTAATTTATTAATGCATCTTCCTTATCTTTTTCTACATGACATTTTATAACCCAAGTCCTTTGAGTGGTTAGGATCATTCCATGTGGCATGATTCCATTCACCCAGGTGCCTGATGGATTTTGGACAGTCGATTCTTCAAAAGGTTATCAGAGCCATGTGGTGTCTTTCCACCACTTCAAGGGCTTAAGCAATTCAAATTTGCCTGAGAGTCTTAAAATATATAAATCCTTTGGATGCTACCATGTGGAAAGATATTGATGACTCACTACCTAGGGTGATAGTGATTATCAAACAAACCTTCATGCTTTTGAGTTAGTGAGATGTCACCATGTGGCAACATCATACTACTCCACAGTCCCATAATTATCCACATAGTTCCAATACATATCTAACCTTTGAGTGAGAGATTATATCATGATGCATGATCTTGTTGCATCATATATAAGGTATAATCAAGAGTTCCAAAAGTCTTGAGTTCTTAGGATGATGCCATGCAACATCATCCCATGATCTAGGCTTGACAAGATTCAAAATAATGGCTCAAAGAAGCAGATGGATAAATAGAATATGCATGGTGGTAAGACCCAAGGCTAAGAAGTATGCTCGATAACATGAAGTTATGATTGGGGAGGAAGAAGAGAGATGATGAAACCACCATATGGTAGGAAGATCGACTGTGGAGGCCAAGGTGGATCTTGATGGAAAAACTGTTGGTGAGCCATTATAGAAAAGCATGAGATTAAAATTGACAGTTATCTAGCCCATCAAGGATGTAAAATCCATAAAAGGATTTTGTGTCTAATATGAGTACACAAACAAGTTAAATTTTTTTTCTCACTAACAAAATTGATCATGAGACACAAAAGTTGTCTTAGACTTGATATAAAAGTAGAGAATTCAAGACAAATTGGACTATGGTATTAATCATGAGCATGGCATGTGTAGCTAAAATAGTCATAGAGCATATGAGACAAAAGATAGCCTTAATGAGGCATATTGGATATTGAAAAATGCATGAAGAAGGTTAATCCTAAGAGTTTTAATGACATACAACCCTTTAAATTAAATTATAAAATCAATCAAGCATGGCTATGTATTGATGGTTTTGGGGATGAGCAAGATCTTCAATGAATTTATGTTTAATTAAATTGGTGGACATTTTTATTATAACCACTTTATGTTTGGATAAATTATGACCCAAGGGTCTAACATTTTATAGTTAAGGATTGATCTATGATGAAAAAGAGATTGACATTTTTGTGTAATGAAACTCTGACAAAATTGTAATGGAATCTCTATTGGTTTGACTTTGTCTTCTACCTCAGGGATGTTGTTCATAATTTATAGTTTTAAGTTTATGTTTGTCAAAAAGGAGTGATTTTATGCTTATTTTATAGAGATGAATATGATAATTAGATTGAGTTTGTGCTAATCTAGTTTTTTTAAAGTTATATTTAGATTACTTTTTAATACTATACATTTTATGTGCTTTGAGTTATAAAGTGTTTTAAAAGCTTTATATTTTTTTCACTATAAATATTTTGGGTGTTTATATTTAGTGAAGAACCTATAAGTTGAATCTTCACAGTGGTGTCCCTTATATGTTTACCCATTGAGTGGATACAATTTTGTGTAATTGTTGAACTAGGCACACAATGGTAAAACTGTGACTTGGCATACTTCAATTCTCAATCATTAGCATCCTCTTGACTATAATATCATTTTATTTTCCCCTTTCCTATATTTTCATGTTTTTTTGGAATTGAAACACTCTCCTATGTTTTATAGAATTATAGAGTCAGGCTCAATAGTAATCAAAAATCAAGTTTAATTAACTAATAAGAATTTTGAGAAATATCAAACACACATGGAGCCTCAGGTGATATCAATTATTTATCTTAGAGTAAATTTGGTTAAAGTATAGGTATTTGGATTGAATCAACATCAATCTTAAAATTAATGAGGGGACATGTTGTCCCATACATTCTCCTCTACTTTTCTCTTTGAAAACTTAATCTCGTGAGTGTTTTTGGAAAAGGATTTTGGAGTGAATAATAGTTGGCTCTAGAAGGAGGGCCTTCTAAAATAATTTAGGAATTATCATTGATATTGATCTTGTGGTCTTGCCATTATGTTGGGATTAGCTTAGAATTTACTTTGATTAACAAGAGCAATTATGAATTGTTATATGCATCTGAAATTTAATTATTATTATTATGTATGCTTCTACTTATCCTTTCCCATTCTATTATGAGTTTAAATACTAGAAAATATTGGTACAAGGAAGATTAGTTTGACTTATTGTTACATTCCAAACCAAGGTGGACCCTAGTGTGTGGATCACCAGATCCCAATCTGTTCATGGGATATTTATTATCTTACCACTACAAATTGATGGAAGGGCATGAAATAGTAGGGGTAAACCTAAATATTTAGTTACACCATTGGTTCATCATCTCAATATACCTAAAATCATCATATATCTATGGTAACACCTATGACATATCTAGTCATATCTCTCAAGTTTTACATGATTTACATAATAATCTAGAGAGGTACTTACCAATATTCACACCTAACATAGGGATAATAGTTGAAGAGTATATAACATCCTTAAAAACTAACCTCAAGATATTGAATTTTTAGCATGAGGATGTTTACTATATATTATTCCCCTTTACCCTAATGGATATAACCTATAACTAGTTTTTAAATGTACTTAAAGATTATATCACTAGATATAATGAATTGATACTACCTTTCTAACCTAGTTCAGTCAGGTGGTGGATCCAAGTATTTTATACCAATAGTTTGCTTAACTAAAAATGGAACCCAATGAGCCTATACATAATTTAAATATAAATTTTTAAAATATATATAGTAGGATCATAGACTTATATATAACAAATGTCAAACTAGCATTATAAATGTTCAAAAATGCTCTATATTCATAGACAACCACTTTCTTAAGGAGAGACCCAACTATTAATAATTTACCCATCACTTATATATAAGTAATACAATTTGATAAGAAGCTTAACCTACAAGTTCAGATGATGGATCCCATTCTTAATGCTTTATCAAACATGATAACCTTGAACCTCATTCCTAATGTAGATTAGAACTTGCATGTGTATCAAACATTACCCATAACTAACCATATTATGTTGAGGCATGTTGCACCAAATCAAATATTATAACTATGGAGTGCACCCTAATTTAAGATGTGCAAGCATACTCTCACTACAATTGATACAATGGGAACTTCTCAGAGTGTGGGTGACTCTGTATTGAGAAGAACGTCTAGAGAGGGATGGTTCCCTTAGGATTTATTAATCAAATATGATTTAATACAATTTCTTTTGTGATTTTGGGGTGAAAAGGGGAAGATTAAAATTAAAATAAATTCTAATTAAAAGGGGGTGATACACCTAAATTATCTAAATCCTTTGAAGTTACTGAAATCAATGCACATATATAATCAATGAAATTTAGATTTTTGTCCTTAAGCAAAAATGTTTCAGATGAAGGGTTGAAAACCTCTTCAAATGACCTAAAAAAGGGTAAGATATAGAAATATAGGTGAGGAAGGGACCTACAAAAAAGAGATAAATATCACTTATATGCTGATGTACAATCAAATACACACTATTCCTCTGTCAAAACTTAGATACAGAATAAAAACTCCTTTATTGATAAATGGTCCAGCTTACAATTTCTTTCTTAAAACTTCAGGATACAAGGTAGGGTTACAAGCACATGTTGAGGCATGCCTACCTAATAATATTACTTGATTTAGAAAATTATCTCAAGGTTATCCTTTCATTTTAAATCATTATCATTATGAGTTCCACATGAGTTCAAGGGACTCAATTCTATTTAATAGTTCTAATAACTAAGTGTGCTTATACAAGGTTTACTTTTAAATTCATTCTTAAGAGAATTAAACCTTTTCATCTTAGGTTCATGACCTTAGCCTATGAATGACATTATTATTTAAAAATTTAGATTATAACTTTATTATTACTATTTTTATAAGGATATTTTTCAATCCCAACTCAATGAATATAACTCAATTAAACTTCCTTTTCATTATAAGGATATATATTAACTTAAGATTCTAATGATCAATTTAAAATATGGAGCAAATGATCCTCTATCAGAATATACCTTAATTTGGAATAACCATTTGCTTTTTAAATCATCTAAGTACTGAAATTATTTGAAAATTTAATTTAATCACATGCATAAGATTTATATAACCTTATTTTTGACTTAATTCCTAGAAATTATAAGGATTTGTCCCAAAATAGTCCATTATACTTATGGTAAAATAGAGTCCTTATTGTCATTTTAGCTTAAGAGCCAGTCATGGTGAGCATGAATTCCCACACCTATAAGAGCACTTAATTGAACTTATAATTGATTATTATTATCCTAATACATATTTATATCAACTAAAATCACAAATATATAGAATTCAAATGACAAATATAGACCAAACTAAACAAACTTTGAACCTCACTCTTTCACTATCTTCACTCACATAGACATGTCATCTTGAAAGCACTTTATTGAATATATGTGAGTATATTAAAAAATTATAAAAAAGGTAATATTAGGTATAGTTATTTAATAAATTCCATAAATAATTATATCCATTCCTAATTAGTTGACACTCATCCATAAACACATTCTCATTTTGACTAATTTTTCTCATTGTTTCATGATTAGCCCAGTGTAGTGATAGATAAAATTATGTGAAAAAAGTGATTGAAATATAGGATAAATATTGTTAAAAATACACCATGGAGATAAATAAGGAGATGGATTGATTAATCCAATATATAAGTTTTAAACCCTAAAATAACCCTAAGTAGAGTTCAAAATGGGGAGGGTTAGTCTTGGTTGACTCAACTCAAGACTCACACCTTTTACAATATTTAAAATATTTAATAAAAACTTGTCCCTTCACAAAATTTGTATGCCTTTCAAACTTTGGCATATGAATTTTGGTGGTGGGCCCATGTGGTAGTTAAATTATCTCCATGTATGATGCTACACCAATATTCAAACATAAAATCCACTTGAAGTTGAGTTGGAAGTGTTTGAGAAAATGCTTTGATTAACAAGATAAACAAGAGTGCATGCATGACTTGTCAACTAGTCAACCAAAGTGCAAGACTAGCCAACTCCAACTCACTCTATCTTGAATGAAAAGGGGATCTAAAAATTGAAGCATGCATGAAATTACATGTTAATATTATATATACAGTGTTGGAACTCCATGTTGTTCTTGAACTCCATGTTGCTCTTTTGCATTGAAAGCATGCAATTACTTTGATCATGAGATTAGCTATCTAAAATCACTGTAAATCTCCTTGAGCCCCTCATGAAAAGGAGAAAATTAATGATTAAAAGACACATGGAAATGAGACCCGAGGCTAAGAAGTATGCCTGAGAATATGAAATAATGACTAGGGAAGAAGAAGAGAGATGACTAAACCACCATATGGTAGGAACATCAACTGTGGAGGCCAAGGTGGAGCTTGATTGATAAATTGGTTGGTGAGTCACCATAAATAATCATGGGCTTAAAATTGATAACCATATATCCTATGAAGGCTGTAAATCCTTTAGAAGGACTATGTGTCTAATATGAGTACATAGACAAGTTATGGTTGGTTTATCACCTATAAAATTAATCATGAGACATAAAATGCATCCCAAAATTGATAGAAAATGAGATAATTCAAGAAAAAATAGACTATGGAATTAATCATGAGTGTGGTGTGTGAAATTTAAATATTCTAAGATCATATGAGATAAAAGCTTTCCTTTATGAGGCATTCTAGCTATTGAACAATGCATGAAGAATGGTAATTCCAAGATAATTCTAATGACATACATTCCCCATAATTAAATTTCAAAATCAATCAAGCATGGATATGTATTGATGGTTTTAGGGATAAGAAAGACATTCAATGAATTTATGTTCAATTAAATTGGTGGCCACTAAATTCTTACAACCATTTTATGTTTGGAAAAGTTATGATCCAAGGGTCTGAGATTTTTAATTTAAGAATTGATCGATGATGTAACAAGGGTTGACATTTTTTATTAATTAAACTCTATCAAAATTATAATAAAATCACTATTGGTTTGACTTTATATTCTACCTCAGGAATGTTGTCCATAATTTTTAGTTTTGATTCAATGCTTGTGTAATAAGAGTGATTTTATGCTTATTTTACAAAGATGAATATAAAAACTAGATTAAGTTTGTGATAATCTAGTTCTTTGAAATTTATTTTCATTTTAATTTAGAAAACTCTAAAATTTACCTATTTTTAGTTATAAAGTTTTTCAAAAGCTTTGTGTATTGTCACTATAAATATTTTGGGTGTTTATCTTCAATGAATAACCTAAAAGTTGAATATTCATAGTGGTATCCCCTAGAAGTTTTCCCACTGAGGGGTTAAAAATTTATGTAATCACTAAAATGATGTAGAGAGAGAGGTACACTTACCTTATACATTTTCTTATCTCTGATTTTCACCTTTAATCCCTTCTTTCATCTCTAATTTTCTTGCTTGTAACATATACTTCGACCCTCTCTTGCCACCCTTATTTATTCGTACCTTCACTAGACTCAAAAGCCTCCTTGCACACATAGTTATCTTATCTCTATATAAGACACATCACCATTCATATATTAACCTCAGCTCTACACTCTCACCTTTAATTTAACTTCTTATAACCCAACATATCTTCTCTCACTCTCCACTAAGCTTATTTAGGCTTGATTTACTTGTACTAGGACTCTAGATCTAGACCTCCTTATTGATCATGAAACATATCATCCATTATTTCATTATCATCCTAATTAGTGAAAACACCATCTTCTCATACACAAATTTCAATAATTCACTCCCTATGTCTTCCAAACAATCCACTTTTTCTTCTTTAAGGTATAGTCTCTAATAGCCCTATTTTTACACAAACCTAGAAGGTTTGAACAACCTACAAAGATTACAGAAAAACTAAAGACATTTTTAGATACCATTTATCCCCTTACATATTCACCTAAATTTTTAGGTCACAAATATCAATGAAAACCTATTAAGTCACCAAACCTCCTTAGTAATTAGATTTCTTTAGGCCTACTTTGATGACACTTATTTAGATACCATATTTTACTATTAGATAACAACTTAAAACCTTAAAAATCCTATATATCAAGTCAAAAAAACATTATATTACCAATTTTAATTAAATTTGGTTGGTGAAAACTCAATTTATTCAAGTTACAAGATCTAAACCCTAGTCTTGGTTTACACATACCTGTACAAGCTTGAGAGCATACAAAACGGGATAGAATAGGTTTTAAACCACTTAAAAAAATTATAATACTTGTATTATCTCTACCCAAACTTTTTTCAACTTATACAATGTTTATTTTTTCATGAATAATCACAACAAGGTTCCAACATAAATATTTGTAGATTTTTGAGTGCTTTTCCAGGATTGTGTGAAGGTTTTAGTTATATCTTACACTTATAAATGAATTTTGAGAGTAAAAAGGGGTTAAAATCAGAAATAATAAACTTTAAACTATTTTTATGACTCAAAAAATTCAATAACCACTTAAACATCCATCATAAATACCACACGTTCTTGTCATTCTAGATAGTAGATTAGTGAAATTACCTCTTCTTCAAATATACTATGTATAACCACTTGTAGATTAAGAAATGAGTATAAAAACACAATATTTAAATATATAATGATTTTATAACCCATATTTAATTAAATTAATAAACACAAATTTCATAAAAAGACAACATGAGCTATTTTCTATTCATTTACTGATCAAACAACACATCATAAACACACCTACAATAGAATAGAGTTCTTGCTTAGGATCTTGATACTTATTTTGATCTTTTTCTGTTGTATTATATTTTAATACAACCGTATATCCTTAAAATTTAAAGTCTCCTATTAAATTTATATAACTCTCTTTCTCATCTACATGCATTCCATCCTTTCATAACACTAAAAAAATGCAAAATAACTTCCTTACAAGGCCAACTCCACATAGGGTGGTAGTTACATTTGATTTTCTTGGATTAAATTATTATTTCATGATATTCATGTTGAAAAAAAATTAAAACACACTCCTATGACCCACTAGGACCATTCACAAACATTTATAATCATTTTTATTTCACACAAGATCCAAAACACCACTCAAAGCCTAGTTACAATTTCAAATTTTCAAATTTCCATTTTTGGTAGGAAAACTCTAAATGGATAAGAACACATAACCCCAAGACTCTTAATTAATCCAAAACATCCTATGGGATCATAAAATACCTTTCACACTCACACCAAACCAAAAATTAATATCATGAAACTCTTAAACATATTAACACCCTATATTACCTTGTGATGCTCTATATCAAGTTCCTTAAGTGGGAAAATTTAAGATCCTACTCAAATGTACCTTGTCCAAATTCCTCCTTAATTTATAATTATTATCATTATTATTTTCTGATCCCCTCTTGCTTCTTCTCCTCTTTTCCTTCTTATCTCTTTTTAGTAGGTTCTTTTATCTTTATCTCTTTGCCTTGTCTTGCCTCTTTGTCAACTCATATTCTACCATCATGAAGTACATGATCTGATAGAACTCTTTATCTTCTTCATATTCCATCTATTATATATCTAATTTATATTAATCATAATCTACATCAAATGGTTGGTTATTATTCTTCACTCCTACTCCTACTCCATATCTTCCTTCCACATTTGTCATGGTTGGTTCATGCACTCCGTGTTAGTCTATCTTCTTAATAATGCTTTATACTTTATCCTCATTCTCTAATGGCTTATTATGCATCCTTTATTCCTTCACCCTTATCAAAATATCATTTATATATTCTTTATATATCTATTCATAATGATCCAAAATATCATGGTGAGTCTTCTCATAGCTTCCTTTCTCATCTTAAAATGACACCTCCTTGACCAATTCAGGTTTATCATAACACAAAACTTATTGGAAATTTTTTATCTTACTAACACCATGCACACAATAAACCAACTCAGATGCAACATTACCAATTGAATAGATTAAATTCTTACCTTGATATTTATTCATTTGCTTGTTCTCTTGCTCACTTGCTTGTAGCTCTCCTTCCATGAGTCTTTTCTCTTTATCTCTTGGCATATTACTTGGACTAGTTCTTGGGATAAGACTACCTTCTCTTTTCTCCCTTAATGTTAACATGTTATTATTCCTTCCTTGGATTACCTTTGGACTATTCTTATCCTCCTCCAAACATGTATTCTTCATCCAATCATCTCCTTTTTGAAGATCATGGCTATCCTCTTCTTTCCTTTGCTTTATCATGAGCTATTGTGCCTCATTTCTTATTTTCTCCATGTGATCATGGAGTGACTCCCTCTCTTACATCTCCATACTTTTACCATCATGCTTAGTACCTATCAAATTACCTTCATGAGACTTTATAGTATCTTCAAGGATCTCATGGTCATTTCCATCATATCTTATTCTTATATTCTTCTTCCAATATTCTCTAGTCATCCCTTTCATCTTATTAAGTTCCTTATCATGTCCTCTTAAGCTTTGATCTTTACTTACATCATTATCTACCAATAATTATTCCTTGATAAACTCACATGATTCTATGCTTAGCTTGTTCATAGTTTTTCTTGTCCATTGTCTTTCCTACAACTCATTTATTGTTTATGATTTTCTTCCCTTATGTGACCTCAAATTTCATCTTCTTTAAGTGTTCCTATGGGCAACATGCTCCTTATATTTAAAATCTTCTTTTCTCCATCTTGTAATTATACCTTTAGCTCTTTTATGATAGCTCCCACCTTATTTTTACTTTTAATTGGGAACTATAATAGGTCAACTTCATCCTCCTACATAAATTATCTCAATATCAAATCCTTTTCCTTATTGTGCTCTTTCAAATCTTGTACCATAACTTGTACTTGGGTTCCATCTCCATCATGTGTCAAGTTAGACACTCATTCATACTATAAATTAGTTTGTATACCTGCACATATATATTTTAATGAAGTATTAAACATTAGAATTTGAGACTTTTGAGTCTCTCAATCCTTCTTGTATCCATACTTACAGCTCCAAGATGTATGATGTATTATCCATAAATATTTCTCTACCTTGAAACTCTATTAACTCATGCCAAGTGCTCATCTCTTCAACTTATATACTAGGATAAACCTTATCCTTTTCTCTATTGTTTATGACATATTCTAAAGCTACCATATTTACTTACAATTGATCCCAACTTTCATAAAAAATAGTTTGTCTTGTTTCTCATCTAAAAAATCTTCATCACCTGTAATCTCCTATTCAAGCTACTCTATATCTTCTAAGAGACATTTTCATCAAGAATTGAAATATTCTTATCAATATTTATTATAGCATCATTATTCCAAAGAAAACTTTTATCTTCTACCTCTTTGATTATTTCACATAATATAAATTTTGATTTCTAATCTTCATACCTTTTGAGCCTAGTTAGTTCAAACTTGACTCCACCTTATTTATTCAATTTTGTTTCTTATATGCCTTCAATGAGGCATCCTTCTTATTGAAGATATCTTTCTCCAAACATCTCTCCTATTTCAGCTTAATAAATCACTATATCTCTATACATCTTTGTCAAATCAGATTCTTCTTCAACATAAGCATGTTATTCATGCTTTCAAGTTGTGTCCTCAAAGTGGACTTCTTCTTTATTCACTTTTGTACCTATTATCTTCTCGACTTGTACCCTTCTGAAGGTAGTTTTAGTCCTTCACAGTTTAAATTAGCATGGAGATAATCCTAGGATATGGATAGCCTAATAGGTGGATTTAATCTATAGAATCTAAGGGCTATCTCCCCTTTATGTATCATTTAGAATCCCTACTCTACACAACCAGCTTGAAAGGAAGAGGGAAAAAGGGTAAACTGAAAATAAAAATTATCTAATTGGGGTGATACACCAAAATGTGACCTCCACTTGTGTTTTATGCACTAAAAGGATAAATTAGAACATAAAACTGACTGCACTTCTCAAATGATAGCCTTCAAACAATAATGTTTCACATAGAGGCTGAAGCTTGATGCATGATCTATGATACCTATTCAATAGGTCTATCAAAGACACTAAATAAAGATTGTACTTGCCATACAAACAAGATGATTTAAGAATAATATTAAACCTATGAATATGATATTAACACTTAATAATAGGTAATAAATAAAGGATAAAAAGAAAGGAAGTTTATGCTATCACTTTCATTCATCAACAAACCATGAAAATACACTAAAAATAAGATTTAAGAAGGTATGAATTATATCTTATTCACCAAAAGAGGAAATTGAAAATGTTTTTTGAGCATTGCCTTGTCACAACTTAGGTTAAGGATCCATTAAAATTCCAAAAATGGGCTTACATATAGAGAATTGAAAGAGAGGAGAGAGAAGGAGACAAGAGCCTCAAAACTAAGAAAATATCATTTCAATTAGCTCCTATAAAATGGTACATAGAATTTATATTATTAATTTTAGTTATCCTTAGGAAATATGGCATATAATTTCATGGGTGATTAATTTAAAAAGCTTTAATAAGTCTTTCTCCTTCATTGGTGGTGTTTGACCAACATAGGTGCCTAAATCCTTGCTCCAAAGCTCTAGATTCATGGAGAAGAAGTCATCCTTCTTGAATATAGGTATTTAATGCATATAAAAATTATTCCTTAAATACTAAAATCATCAATGATGTAGTTCCATCTTTATAGGACTCTTGGAAGCTTTCCCAAAGGCAATTTTGACTTTATCTTGAAGCTTGGCATAAGAAGGAAAGGGAGTGATACTAGGGCTTGTAGACTTTTCTAACTTGTTCATATTAATTAAAACCTCTTAATGAATTTTTATTAGGTTTAATTTGGTTTCAAATATCATTCATTATTTTTTTAAGGCCTTATGAGGGGATATATACATTGATTTAGTATTTTAACTCCTTAACTCTCTCATTTTACATTATGTATAAAAAGAAAAGTTGGAGTTTTCCTCATGTTTGGATTCAAGTTTGCATAAATATTCCATGGATGACTTATAAATGGAATACCATAACTGATACAAGGTAATATAATGAATCAAATAGTCAACAAGACCTAGTTCTTCACCAAAACCATGCGTTTCCTATCAAATCCTTGTAGCCTTTTTTTTTGCAAATATCCTTGTCTGGTAGAATTTGGAGGTGATGATGAGAAAATAATAATTTTCATAGGTACCATATATCCTCCTACATATCCATACAAAATTTGGTGAGCCAAATCTAAGTGAAAGTGCCTTTTCTAGCCCATTCTTCCTCTCAAATTAGGCCTAATTAGCCCTCCTAACCCTAGAAAGAGAAATCTTGATGTTGGGATCTCACACATGTGTGAAACATAAAAAATATATATTTGATTCAATTTTACCATTATATCACAATGATCCATGTTAAATTTTATGGTTTGGAATGTGGTGGAGGTACTAGAACAATGAAATGGCCATTAGAAGGCTTGCCTTTTTTAGGCATTTTTTGTCTGGCCCAAAAAGATTGAACGGTTTGGGCACTTATGAGTGAGTTATTATAGTTATTTTTTAATCTCTTAAAGGTGAAAAAAGTATAAATATATGCTTTCAAGTTATTGGGATCCTTATACACTCATTAGAACCTCCATTTAGCTTAAATACAATAAAAAGAACCATTTTTGTACTATTATGTACAAAGGAAGGTACAAAAAAATTAATTATGGAGGACCCTATGAGAGAAAAATAAATTATTTTATATGTTTTAGGAATAAATTTTTTCATTTGATGAGGTTTCCAACTTAATCTCTTCAAACTGGTCCAAACTAGGGTTTTAGGAGGGGTTTTGGTAGTTTTCACCCTTAAGGATGATTCATAAAGTTGTGACATCTAACATATGAACAAAACAAAAAAAATCAATTTAAAGACCACATATAACATCAAATAACTCCTTGAGGTACCATGATAAACCTTCATGATGGTGTGAGCATCCAAACTTGGCCTATTGAGCTTTTCTTCACATTTTGTGCACCCTATGATGGTCTTAAGCGAAAAATTGGATTCTTTGTGAATTTCTCTACATGATAGAAGATTGAATTTTTTTTAAAATATCATATGAAAATTTACCAATTATTTTTAATTCTCATTTAGTGCTATAAGTGGAAATGACCCCCTATTGGGCAGTAGGCCAAGTCTAAGCGTCTTGGGCTTTGATTGAATACTTGTGGATTTGGGCTACCTTATGTGTTTTATAACACCTATGGGGATTATATAATGTTTATTTATGTATAATAAAACCTTACAAATTTATTTTACCATTATATATCTAACAAAATCTTGAAAGAGTCTAAAAATGGCACTATGGTCTATGTGTAAGCATGTGTGCCTAATTGTGTTAACCTTTTCTCCAAGGTTATTGACCATGAAAGCTGACTAGGACTTTATAAGATCTATAAAAATTTTAAAAATATCCATAATATAATCAAAACCCCTTGAAAGGTATCCAATAATATGTAGACTTCATATGGTATGAGTGTACCTCTAATCCATTGAGTGACTATCCTAGATATGCCTTAGTCTAAGATAAAATAGTGGATATACCCACTATTTGTATAGAAAAATTATGATTATGGGCCTATTAAATATGTCATGAAAATAATGTGTACCAATTTTAGGTTCTTATCTATGTTTGTAAGGGTCTCAAACCATCATTTTGGTAAAAACTATCCTCAAAATTGGCTGTTGATTGTGTTTGGGTAAAAATACTTTGAGTATACTATATTCAGCATTGTCCCCTGAGGTATTGGTGACCATGGATAGGTTTTTTATATGTTTAAGGTAATAATTATTCTCAGATTATGGTTATTTTAATCTCCCTTTCCTTGCATATCTTGTATCCTATCATTTAAGCATGTCTAGGGTTCTTGGCTCACATTGCCAATCTGACCCTAGACTTGTACAAGCATGATCCTTGAAGTTATTCCATGTCCAAACTCATTGAATAGTATGAGTAAATATTAATTATCTTCTCCTATTTCTCACCACCTTTATTTCATCCTCACTTTTCAACCCTCTTGATGCTCCTAATACATATGAATGCCCTCTTAGGGCTAGTTAACTATAGTTTGATAGAAACCCTATGTTTACTTTACCTTGGCTATAAATTGACTAATTATGAGATTGATAGTGATGTATATACCTTAATATATGTGTTTATGATCAATATTTATCAAGGGTTAGAATTTATACATTAAATTCCCTTGTTATTTCCATGAATAGATCAACATACACTTGAAACCTTATGTTTTCTTACTCTATGATTTGATTGAGGGCATGGTATTTTTGTTGCATAGGCTATAGTTTCATAGATTTCACTTAGTTTTTAATACTAGACTTGATGATAGTGAAACTTAATCACCAATAAATTCTATTTGATTGGCCTTGAAACATTGAAACCATAGTACATCCCTCATCAAGTCTACCATGGTGACTAACCTGTAGGTATCTTTATGCCTTCTTGGGTGAGAAAAGTAGTAAGCCTTATTGATGTGAGAGAATTGGGCCTTTAGATAGCATGGGTGCCTTGATCATACCTAATCAAATTTATCCATTTCACTAACTTTCCAAAATAGTCGCTATCATTACACAAACATTAGTTTCAAATAGGCCAAACAAAGTGGTTAGAAATGATGGTTCAAATGTAACCTAGATAGAGGAGTAACCCCTAATTTGTATTCATTATACAATTTTCAACATGGAGTAATATATTCCTTATTGTGGTCTTCTAACCTTCACTTTCACTTGCACATGGGGCCTTCCAACTTTATCTCCTATAATTTTTCTTGTCCTACCCCCATAGGCTAATTGTAGTTATTTGATAAGACTATTATATATTGATTTAAAAGGATGAAATTGATTGAGTATTATGTCCTTAGCAATATATTTATATTTTGTTTGATAATATGTCACTCCTTTCTTATTT
Organism: Torreya grandis; assembly: GCA_037957365.1. Classification (NCBI taxonomy): domain Eukaryota; kingdom Viridiplantae; phylum Streptophyta; class Pinopsida; order Cupressales; family Taxaceae; genus Torreya; species Torreya grandis. The sequence continues at coordinate 2,659,467 of JARHVA010001053.1, forward strand.
TTGGTCCAAATAGTCATCATGAACATAAGATAGTTCTTGAAATTTACCAAGACATTATAAGGATTGTGCCCCTTATTAGCTATAGGTACAGTTTAGTACCAGTGGTATGGATTTATCATGTATGTGACCTCAACCAAGGTCATACATCTAATTTTATCTTTGAAAAACTAATCTCATGTTATCATTCACCATATTAGGATTCATACGAATCTTTGCAACCCTAAATAGTCTTATACAATGTTTTTGAGATCCTGTTATAGTAGTCAAAAAGGGTGATTGTACGTGTCCTTTTGACATCACAATAGTTACTTAAAGTGGAGGATTAAGGTGAATAGGTGTTAACCTCACCTATAAAGTATCACTATATATTATGAATGATATTCACTATTCATCTAATCTTGATACCCAAACTCTGACTATCTTCTCATATTCAATCACCAAGGAGGGAGGACTATGTTATACAAATAGAGGTTTTAATATGTAACATGAGAAGAAGGTTCATAATATTTTTCATGTGCTTACATGAAATAGGGTTATTATTTATAACTCATGACAAGCCCTTCCCTTTTACACGTGTAGTTCTGTCATTTGTCTCAACTTCTCACTCCTTGGAATGTTCATGAACTCTTTTGTAGGGGCCAAAGACTAGCTGTAGGTGTAGTTATGCTTGTACAAGATAATGATTTGATGGATGCAAGGTATGTTGGAAATTAAAAAAATTAACTAATATATATATGCACTTGAGCTCTCTCCCTATCCACTTGGCTTAAGAGAATCTAATAGTATGACTATTAAGAGCCCCCTAATTCTTGTCATTGTACAGACTAAGATAGTCCTCATGTGCCTCCTAAGGGTAATACATCAAGATCACTTATGGGGTTTGTTGATCATGGTCATTGATGTATTAAGTTATTTTGATGTCAAAGAGAGCATAGTATTCTAGTGCACGAATGCCAAGGAAGTTGTGTTTGATAGTTTGAAGAGATATGACACATTTGTAGGTCTGTAAGGATAAAGAAGTTATAAGGCATCCATAAATGTCTTAGTGAAGTTCTGGTGTGTCACTTGATCATTTAGAAAGAGAAACATGCAAATTATATCTTAAGAAAATATAGAACATCACTACATGTCATGCATATATGAATGAAATATAAATTTTGTGCATTTATTTCAGGTACTCAGAAAGTCAACCAAGGTTAAAGGATTTTATGGAGATGTTGTCTATAATAACAATAAGATACCCTATAGATTTGGACTCTTGAAGTGTTTTATAGCTCAAGTTATAAACATTAAAAGTTGATCTTATAGATTGTGATGGGATAGAGACCATCAAGTTTAAATACATTAAACTCTAAGGTCACTAGTCAGTAGATTTAATGGTGAGCATTCATCATCCAGATTGTGATCCAATAATGCACATGAAGTCAAATTGTTAAAGGTTCCTAAGATTAAATGTGATTGTGACATGTGTTTCAATATTTTTAAGTTGATAGAAGATCAAAAGTTTGTGGGTGCTCATACAGATAGAGATCAATGATGTGGGTTGAGTCAAAGAGTCAAATGTGTAGAAGATACGTAGAGCTGCCAAGTGGCACAATCACTAGAGCTCTGATCTAAAATAAATGGTGAGAATTTCAAGGTAAATAATATGATACTATTGAGGATATAAATGGTCCATATTTTTCAAAATTTTATAAGGAGCATCAGATGAGGTTAAAATTATTGATGTTTAGTGTTCACATAGTGAGCTTTGGAATTCAAATATTCAAATTAACGAGGGAAAACTAGTGATGGGTTTTAAGCTATAACTTTTGATATATGTAGAATTTCATGGTGGTGTAAAAATAAAATTTGAATAGAAATTTAAGGTGAATATATAAAAAATAATTATAAGGTTTTAATGTTTGTAAATTCAAAGTTATTAATATCTAAATTTGACTATGTGTTTGACCATGGTCTATAAGTGATCTGAGAAGGATATTTGAGCTATTATTGATAGTGTCTTGATGTTTCAAGATGAAATAACTATTAGAGAGTGTTTTATGCTCCATGAATAATATTTTTATGTATTTTTAAGGTTTGAACAATCCATATTTAGTGTGAACAAAAGCTTATAATTTGACTATGTTTATTAAATGCACTGATAGATTGAGTGACCACTCTAGATAAGTATGTTAAAAGTGTTATGAGAAAAATTGAAGAATAAAGTAAGCATGGATATGTTATATAAGTCTTTAGAATTATTATAATACATATTATTTCATAGTATGCACTTTATCAGTTATGGAGAGTCAAAATAACTTGACTATATTTTGATTGTATATGACCAGTTTGAGTGGTCATTCTGAGAGAATTATGCCTAGAGCTTGTGTTGAAGTGTCTAAATCACATGGAGGTGTAAAAAATGTCTTGAAGGGTTCAAAAATGTGATATATTCATCTGGATATATGAAATACTTGAGTGTTTGCTTCCAAAGTTTGAGACTATGTTTTTTATGTATGATGACCTGAAGAGCAAGGCGATCTAATTGGTAGGTTCAAGGTGTGAGTTGGTGTTCTAAGTAGCATGGAACCATATGAGAGTAAGAAAGGATATATTATAAATATTATTGATATGTTTGAATCATTGGTCAAGGATGAAGGTGGTCCAAGTAGTCTCACATATAACATGTGAGTATGAAGGCCTAATTATTTTAGGTCTCACCAAGACCTAATGGTGGTTTCGGGATAATGAGGTAATGATTGACCTATGAAGAGCATGGTTCTCAAATGTAATGTGTTTATGGACCTATGTTAAAGATGGTTCAAATATTTAAATAATCTTGGCTAACCAAGATGGGTTAAAGGAAGAGAGTTGTATAAATATAAGGCATAATTTGACTAATTATGCTAGTGGTATGGGTGTGGATTCAAGTGAAGGAGAGAACCTTTGAAAGATAAGGTATAAGTAATTGAGAACCAATAGAGAGTGAAGAGGATCAGTCATAATTATCTGATTAAATTGATGTAGGAGGACACATATATCATTAGACCTAAGGATCCTAGAAGATATAGTTTGAGAAAGTTATCCCTAAAGGTAGCTTAAGAGAGATTAGAGGTGAAGAGTGTAGACAAAGGTGATCATCATTAGTTGAAGAGTATCAACAAGTGTTCAAGGTGATCTATTTAGGTACATGAGTGGGTGTTTCATTGCCTAAGTGGTTATTTCCTCATTATAAGGTAAAGCTTACTAAAGGTCTAGTTATTGTGGGTACTCAACTAGATAGGGGCAGTAGCTCCTTGTGGGATTGGTGTCTCACTAAACTAAGGGATGGGTGTTCCTTAATGAGTTAGTGCTATTCTAAATGTTGGATCTTATTTTATAGGATTTTAGTCCATATTATAGGGTTTAGTGGGTTTTATCCCCCAAGAGGGTTTCCCACATATATGATGTGTTCATGTGATTTATGCTCTTATGTATGCTTTGGATGTATGTGATTTCATGTTTATGTTGTTTGATCAATATTGATGTATGTTGAATGTTTAAGAGTTTGGAATTGAATTAGATTATCTAACATCACTAATTTAACCCCCTTAGTGATTGTACCTCTAATAATTGGTATTAGAGTAGGACCTTCTATGCAAGTTTAACCACTTGAAGGTGATCCAAGGTACAAATATGTCCAATAAATTGAGGAAAGAAATTTTTAAGTTAAGATCATTGGTCAATGCTCTTCAAGAACAAGCCAAGGCTTTCATGGAACAAAGAGAAAAGGTAAGTCTTTTCCAAACCAAGGTTAAGGGAATATGTGAAACAATCAAAGAAGATAAGAAGACCATTTTAGATCTTAAGGATCAATTAAGGGTTACAAAGACAAATCTAGGTTCAAAAAAGGAAGAATTCAGACATCTCAAAACTCATTTAAAAGAGATAAATTCCAAGTTGAGTTCAAAGCAAAGTGAGCATGATGAGTTGAAGTCCAATCTTGATTCTATAAATATTATTGAAGAACAAGAATGTAGATTAAAGGATGACATGAATAAATAAGCTAAAAGGGATAAGAATACCATTCAAGATCTTAGAATTTAGTTAGAGGATGTAAATTTAAGTATGAGAGCTAAAGAGGATGAGAGTGTTTAATTGAAAACCAAGCTATATTCATTAAAGGATGAGCATGAGTAATTTTTTGTCAAGATAAATAATACTAAGAAAGAATAAGAGAGGTCATCTCAAGACAAGAAGGATGCAAGCACCAAGATCAATAAGAAAATATCCATCAAGAAGCTTAGTACCATGAGGTATTAAATATCTTTTAATGATAATTATTATGCTTGTCAAGTTTGGTCATATGGAAAAAAACTATAGAAGGAAGAGCAACTGGTCAGCTAGAGGTATGGATAATATAGTCTACTATAATTGTCATCACATGGGACATATTTCTAGATTCTTCCCCAGATTACATGGGAATAGAATAACCTAGGTATAGAGACCTAAGACAGACAAGATTGAGCATAATGAACCTAAGAGACAAGATGGTATATTTTTTGAGATTCATAATAGTCATCAAGTAGAAGGTATGAATGATGTCATTTGCTTCAGTTTTCATCAAATTGGTCATATTGTAAGATATTATATAAGTAAGCTCTCAAGTCATAAGAAGGTGCATGGACATCCTAGTGTGCTCAAGAAAGGTCAATCCTTGGTATAAAAACCTCAGGACATGAAAACCAAGAAAATTAAGTTGAGATGAAAGATCAAGGTGGAATGCCTATTAAAGCAAAAGAGGAATAAAATATTAAAAGGGATTAGGAATGCCAAGAGAATGTGTCAATTGTCTAGATAGAAAAGGAAAATCAAAAGTCAGTTCAAGTTGAGATCAAAGAAAATACTAAGGTACTAGTTGAGGTTAGTTATGAGGTATGTATGGATCCAAGAGAACATCCTACTATTATTGAGAAAGTTTTATATAAATAACATTAGTTGTTAATACCTAGTGATGAGTTTATTTCTTCATATGAAAAGGTATGTCATGAATATTTGTTGTCTCCATGTATTATCAATTCTTTCTTACAATAAAAAGAGAATATTTTAGTGGATGAGCATGTTGCTTCTCTTAAGCCTAAAGAAAAGAAGAAATATTAATATCAGATGACCAAGGAGGATAAGGAATATGAGGAGTTGTGGGCAACTCCTAGTTTCACATTATTTTAGGACATTTTGGGTTATGGTGTCTCTATCTAGGATTCAAGGAGACACTTGACAGTAAGAGGAATCATGGTGGATGCTAGTTGTTCTTTGGTTGATTTTGCATGACAAGAAAGGTCATAAGAAGATGTGTTGGTTTACTGTGGAAGGACATGGTAAGATATTTTTAGAAACAATGATCCTAAAGTCAAAGTTTTGATTAAATCTGAAGGTTGGTCTAGTTGGTCAAATGGTGAAGAATGAAAATGTTTGTTATAAAGGTCTATAGGTAGATAATGAAGATCTCTAGGTGTCTAATCAAAGATGGTGAGTTTTCAAGATATTATATTACATAGAAAGGTATGTTGATTTTGTTTAAATGTGCTCAAGGTGTGTTCAGGGTTTTTGGTCCTAAATATAAGAACTTATCAATTATTGATTGATCAATTAATGAAGATTGAAGAAAAGGTTGACACGAAGTAAGGGGGAGATAACTCAATTAGCTTGAGTGGATTAAAGAAGTTATGCATGATGTGAGGGGGAGCATATGTGAATATGCTTCAATCATGATAGAAGTGTGATTATGTCTACTATAGTTGTGAATTCAAGAAGATTGATATGATGACTTGATCAAACCAAGTCATGTGTTTTGAAAAGGTATTGAATATTCATGCATGGAAAAAGGGATATTGTGTGTTATTTATATGAATAGGTCTAAGGATAAAAAAATACCAAGTTCATATTGGTGTATGTCAAAAAACAAATGACATAAGATGGAGCAAGATGTTAAGGGGAGCTTTTTAAGCTCTATGAGTAGTTTATCAGGTCCAAGGATTAGAGAAGTCTAAGTTTAAATTGGTGCATGTAAAATGGGGAGAAATTGATTCATATGCTTTAAATTTTGTATCCTAATCATATTAATAGTATTTGAATGCATACATAATGTTAAGGAATGATTGTTGGCATCTTGAGGAAGAGACCCTTTGTCATTAATGTCAAAGGGAGAGAAAGATCAAAATGAAGAATTTCAAATGAGTAAGAAGTCATTATGAGGGTGTTTAAATATCAATAAAAAGGGGGATATTGTTGAGCATGGTCATTGATGTCTTAAGTTGTCATTGATGTCAAAGATAGCATATGGTTATAGTGCGTGAATGACAAAAAAGTTGTGTTTGATATCTTGGAGAGATATGGCACATTTGTAGGTCTATATGGATAAAGAAGAAGTTATAAGGCATCCATATATGTCTTGGTGAAGCTATGATGTGTCACTTGATCATTTGGAAAGAGAAACATTCATATTATAGCTTAAGAGAATATAAACCATCATTGCACATCATGTAGATATGAATGAATCAACAAGTTTGTGTATTTATTTTAGGTACTGAAAAAGTCAACCAAGGTCAAACAATTTCATGGAAATGTTGTATATAGTGACAATAAGGTACCTTGAATATTTGGACTCTTGAATTATTTTCTATTTAAAGTTATAAACCTTCAAAGTTGCTCTTGTAGATTCTGATGGGCCAGAGACCATCAAATTTAAATATGTTGAAGTCTAAGGTCACTCGTCAGTAGATCTAATGGTACATGTGAAGTAAAATTTTCAAAGGTTATTAAGATTGAAAATGATTATGACATGTGTCTTAATCTTATTGAGTTGATATAAGATCAATGGTTTGTGGGTGTTTGTATAGATAGAGATCGATGGTGAAATTCGAGTCAAAGAGTCAAATGTGCAGCACATAGCACTGCCAAGTGGCATAATCACAAGAGCTATGATCTAAGATCAATGATGAGCATTACAAGGTAAATAATAGGATAATTATAAGGATATATCTAGTACTTATTTGTCTAAAGTTTCTAGGGAGCATGAGATGAGGTTAAAATTCTTGATGTTTAGTGTTCACACAGTGACCGTTACAATTCAAATATTCAAATTAACCTGGGAAAACCAATGATAAATTTTTGAGCTATAACTTTTGATATATGAAATTTTTTATGGTAGTGTAAATATAAAAGTTGAAAAATACTTCAAGGTTCATATATATAATCTAATTATAAGTTTGAATGTTCATATAATCAAAGTTATTGATCTACAAATTTGATTATTTGTTTGACCATGGTCTATAAGTGATCTGAGAAGGATATTTGAGCTATTCTTGATAGTGTATTGATGTTTCAAGATGAAATAACTATTAGAGAGTGTTTTAGATACCATCAATACTATCTATATGGATTTCTAAGGTTTGACCAATCCATATTTAGTGTGAACAAAGGCTTAGAAGTTGACTGTGATTATTGAATGTACTAGAAAATTGAGTGACCACTTTGTAGAAGTATGTTAAAGGTGTTCTAAGAAAATTTGAAGAAGAAAATGAGCATGGAGATGTTATATAAGTATCTAAGGCTTATGAAAATACATTGGATGTCATATTATTCCACTCATCAGTTATGGAGAGCTAAAATAACTTGACTATATTTTGATTATTTATGACTACTCTGAGTAGTCATTCTGAGAGAATTTATTTGAGTGTTTAGAGCCTATGTTGAGGTGTCTAAAGAACATGGAGGTGTATAAAAGGTCTTGAAGGGTTCACCAATGTGATCTAATCATATGGCTATGTGAAAGACTTGATTTTTTGCTTCATAAGTTTGACATTGTGTTTTTTGTGTATGATGACCTGAAGAGCAAGGTGACCTAATTAGTATGTTCAAGGTGTGAGTTGGTTTTCAAGTAGCATGGAACCATATGGGAGTAAGAAAGGAATTATTTAAAATAGGTTTGATATGTTTGAAACATTGGTAAAGGATTAATGTGGTCCAAGTAATCTCACATGTAATGTGTGAGTATGAAGGCCTAATTGTTTTAGGACTCACCAAGACCTAATGGTGGTTTGGGGCTAATGAGGTAATGACTGACCTATGAAGAGTGTGTTTCTCACATGTAACATGTGTATGGACATATGTTAAAGGTGGTTAAAATATGTAAATCATCTTGGCTGACCAAGATGGGTTAAACGAAGAGAGTTATATAAATACAAGGCATAATTGGATTAGTTGTGTTAATGGTATGGGTGTGGATTCAAAAAAGAGAGAGAACCTTTGAAAGAGAAGGTACAGGTCATTATGGACCAAAATAAAGTGAAGAGGATTATTCATACTTGTATAATTAATTTTATATAGGAGGATGCATAGGTCATTGGACCTAATGAGGCTAAAAGAGATAGTTTAAGCAAGTTAGCCCTAGAGGCAACTTGAGAGAGATTGGAGGTGAAGAGTGTAGACAAATGTGATCATCATTAGTTGAAGAGTATCAAAATGTGTTCAAGGTGATATATTTAGGTAGCTAAATGGGTTATTGGTTTCCTAGGGGGTTAGTTCCTCCTTGCAAGGTAAATCTTAAAAAATGTCTAGTTGTCATGGGTGCTCAGCTAGATAGGGCCAGTAGCTCCTTGTGGGATTGGTGTCTCACTAAACTAAGGGATGGGTGTTCATTGATTAGTTGGTATTGGTATAAATGTTGGATATTATTTTATATGACTATATTCCATCTTTTAAGGTTTAATGGATTTTATCCCCAAGAAGGTTTCCCATATATATGATGTTTTCATGTGATGTATGCTCTTATGTATGCTTTGGATGTATGCATTTTCATGTTTATGATACTTAATCAATACTGATATATGTTAAATGTTTAAGAGTTTATAATTTAATTGTATTACCTAGCATCATTGATTCACCCCCCCCACTCAGTGAATGTACCTCTAACAAGGTTTACATGGCATTAGGTCCTTAACAAGAACTCATTATGAGTCTTCCCCTTTCCACTTATGATTGTATTTGAAGAAAATTATCAATAAATCCTTGGAATTATCTTTAAACCCTATTTTAGTGGCCAAATAATTGGTTATAAGTGTTTATGAGGTCCCCTTAGTAGGCTATAAGATCTTCACAGGTTTAACACATGTGACTTCATTCCTTATGAAGGCTATAAGGTGTATGGAGGTCTATTAATATGGTCTAGACCTATAAGGGAGGGTGGATGGGTGTAAAAAGAATTAAGTTTATTGATGAGGGTGTTGATGATAAGAAAATAAGGAATAACATAGCAAGTTGGTAGTAATGACAATGTGAAGTGGTAGTGGTGTGGATAGTCATGAAATGGAGGGGAAAATCCTCTTCTAAGGCTAACCTTTTATACTTTGGGGAAACTCATACCCATTAATAAGTAATATTAGCAATTTTAAGGTATATAAACATCACACACTTCCTTAAAGAGAATCCTCAAAAACTCAAAAAACCTTAAATTCTCCAAGCAAACCTTAAACTCTGCTAAAAAAGGAACAATGAGTTAAAAGTAAGGAAGTGTGGTTTTTAGGGATTTAAGGATATCAAATAGGTTCATAAGATTGTTTAATATTGAATTAGGATCCTCAATTACAAAAATAACATCCTTTTTCAATTTTCTAGAGCCATTTATGAACTCTATAACTGCCATTAACAAACATACAATGACTTTACGGTATTCATGAGTTCCTCTTATTTTGAGGCCTATTAAGACAACAAGGTCCATTAAAAATTAAAAAAATCATCAAGATAATTAAAACACCTCTAAAATATATCCTACTCATCTCAAATCTCTTGATAAAGACATGAAATCTCAACTTATTTCACAACTATTCCTACAACTTCAAGAAACTCAGCTTAAATTCTCTTAATGTATACTTAGAAAAGAGACCTATGTATCCTTGTTTAGATGGATTAGGTGTGAAATGAATTATATATTTTATTTATAACCTTTTAAGATGAAAAAATATATTGAAAAACTCATATTTTGCATCAAAATAGACCCAAGAGACCACTCACAAAGATAGTGAGGGAAACATAGTTTTATTCTATAAATTCCTTCCTAGAAGGATTTATCAGATGAAATCAAGATGAAAATGAGAATAAAGACCCATAAAATCATAAATAAAAACCATTTTTCTCAATAATTTTCTGAGCTTGAGAAACAGGTCCAAGAACAGACCCCTCTTGGATGCATAGGCTATAGTGACCTATTGTCACTCTTAGTGATTATTCATAAATATGAGGTAACCAATAAAAAAAATTACAATAATTTAAATATTACTTATACCCCTATTAATTTCCAAAGTCTTATATCCTAATTCTCTCACCTCTTTTCATATTGAGCATTTGAAAATTGCCCTTTTAAAGCTGCCAAGAAAGTCAATATAGGAGTAAAGTTGGTTTTTGCCATATTTCACCTTTAAATTTATTAAAACCACTTATATGACCATTTTTTGACATAATTAATCCTTTTATATTATTTTATCCCAAAAATACTTTGAAAATTAAAATGAATGCCTCAAAAAGTTCTATTTTTGCACTAAAAAAACCAAATTCACTAAGGAGCTCTGATTAAAATGCCATAAAATGTGTTATTGATTATTTAAAATGTATTATAAGGTTAATAAAGATGTAATTAAGATTTATAATGATCAAATACCATCAAAAACTTACCAAAACATATTTAGAGGACACAAAATGGTTAAAATTGCATAGAAATGAGTCATGAAGTTAGTCTAGAATGTGATCAACCTGATTATTCATATGTTAAGAATTTAATGACCTTGAAAAATTATATGACACTCATCAATACAATTTAGGGTCTTATCACCAGTAAAAATTCCTTGAAAAGGCCAATAAATGACTAGACAATCTCAAGACAAATGAAGGATAAGACCTTAATTCACATAATCAACCTTAAGACATGATAATTATGGTTTTTAATGACCAATTTAAATAATTTTCAAGACTAAACTACTGACCAACTTGAAAAACTAGCATGACATGCAAGGTTTTGAATGGTAGGGGTGACAATTTAACCTGAGAGGTTAAAATTATCAACATTTTGGTGACTCAACTAGGAAGCATGCCTGCTATGATTGAGAACCTAACCATTTACATGAATTTTTGGACTAGAAAAACAAAATATACATTTTGGAATAATAGTAAAAAATTTGATTCTTCACTACAAGTACAACTTTGACTTGAAATAAGATAAATTTCTCCTCTAAAACAAGAAAAGTAACACACAAAACATGAAAAAATAACTAATGAAGCAAATGTGAAAATAAAGCACTTATTTGAGACAAAACATAAACAAAATAATTTAACTAATAATGACAAATCATGATCCACATAGATCAAAAGGGAAATTCATGAACTCACTCCTTTCAAGAGATGGTATAAGTTGTAAAACAAGGTGTTTTTTGAGCATGACCTCTGATGAGCCAATCTTCTTGCTTAACAACTCTTTTAATATATCATAAAGTGAGTCATCAACAAAAAACTAGTAACCAATAAAGACAAACTCATCTTTTACTTCTAGATATTTATCATACTACTTATCATCTACAATCTCATCAAGTGATACCTCATCTAATAATTGTCCTTGAGTGACCTCATCCTTATTTTTAGTTATTTCAAGTTCATCTATCTCTTCAAGGAGATTTTAATAGTCAACTCAATCTATAACATTATCTTGAATAGGTGTTTATTGATCAAACTTATCATAAACATGCTTTCTCACGGGAAACATATCCCTGCAAAGCTCTTCAATCTCTTACAGAGATTTAAGGTGCAATTACCAATCATCCTTTTGTTCCTCATTATGATCAATTTGAATAGGAGTAGCTTGGATGGCACCTTTAACAATCTCAAGTGGATATATCTCAAACTCATTTATGACTTTAATTTTCACCAATTCCTAATGGAATTCTTCTACATCAAGACCAACCTTCTCTTGCATATTCAAGATATCTTCTTCAAGATCAGATACAAAATCATTCTCAACTTGTACCTCAAGTGAAGTATCAATGAGAAAATATTCCTCATACACACTTGAAGCATCCTCTTCACACTCTCTAGGAACGTGGATTGCATTTGCAACCTATTTTTATATCCTCCATAGAACAGGCTCTTCTTGAAGAAGGGAGATGGTGGGAAGGTGTTGAAATTAGTTTGTTTAGGAGGGAGTATGAAGCATATAAGGTTGATCATTATCATATTTTAGGATCTTGAGGGTAACGGAATCATTTAGGGAGTCCTAGAGAGGAGGGAAAGATAATTTCTTAAGGACTTATATATTCTGCTCCTTCCATTTGACCATCACCTCACCAAAGTCTAAAACTTCATGGACAACTTGAACTTGAAGTAAAAGAAAGGAATAAATGGAACTAAAATAAGGTTTACTCTCTTGAATAGGAATACTAGTTTTCTCTTGACTCCAACTAGGAAACTCCCTTGGCTCAAACTAAGTATGGTTAAGCACTTCATGAGAATAAGGAACATAAGAAGACTGATAAGGAATACAAGAGGGATCTTGAGACAACTGGTTAAAATCACTTTTTTGCTTCTCCAAAACCTCCATCTTCTCCAATACAAGATTACACAACTCATTCCTCTCCTCTAGATCATTGGATTCATTTTGAAATAGCCCATTCACTTCCTCATACTGAGAGTTTGAATTTTTTTTTCTTGCATATGCTAGTATTTTGAGCTCTATCTCATCCATTATTTATTGGAAACAAGGCTACTCATATGCAACATCATATCCATATGGGAAAGATGAAATCTAGTCATGAGATTGATATGGTTCAAAAGGAAGGTAAGAATCATACTCTTGATAGTAAGGATCATGAGAAACCTAATAAGGCTCATCATAGTTTTGATAAAACTCCTAGATAGGCTGATTAGGCTCATATAGATCATGAAAAGGCTGGTATGATTCATCATAGAGATGATAAAGAATTATAACATAGTTTTCTTCATACATAGCCATGAAAACAACATCAAGATAGTGTAATGAAAATAGACTTACTTGAAAACTATGCTTGGACTATTAGAAGTAATTACTTGAGCTTGGAGTCACCAAATACTTCATGAAGAATGTTGCGACAACTACAATTCCACTAAGACCAGCTTCAAAGAGTCCCATTGGGCATGCCCAAAACTATTGTCTTATATATTTTCACCCTTGTGAAGGTAGTTTTAGGCCTTCACAATCTAAATTAACATGGAAACAATCCTTCATTGGTGGTGTTTGGCCAACATAGGTGCCTAAATCCTTGATCCAAAGCTCTAGATTCTTGGATAAAAATTAATCCCTCTTAATATAGGTCTTTAAAAAATTTAAAAATTCTTCCTTGACTCCTAAACTCATGCATGATTTAGTTCCAACATGATAGGACTCTTGGAAGCTTTCCCAAAGGCAATTTTGACTTTGTCTTGAAGCTTGGCATAAGAAGGAAAGGGAGTAATATTAGAGCTTGTAGAATTTTTATAACTTTTTAATCTTCATTAAAACCTCTTAATGACTTGTTATTAGGTTGAATGTGACTTACCATATCATTCAATATATTTTTAAGGCCTTATGAGGGGATATATACATCGATTTAGTCTTTTAACTCCTTAACTCTCTCATTTTACACTAATCATAGAAGGAAAAGGTAGAGTTTTCCTCAATTTTGGATTAAAATTTTCATAAATATTCCATGGATGACTTATAAAGTCATACCATACCTATGACAAGGTAATTTGATGCATCAAATAGTCAATAAGACCTGGTTCTTCACCAAAACCATGCATTTCTTCTCAAATCCTTGTAGCCCCCCCTTTTTTTTTGTAAATATCATTATCTAGGAGAATTTGGAGGTTATGATGAGAAAATAATAATATTTATAGATACATTCTATCCTCCTACATCTCCATATAAAATTTGGTGGGCCAACTCCAAGTGAAAGTGCCTTTTCTAGCCCATTCTTCCTTTCAAATTATACCTAATTTACCCTCCTAGTCCTAAAAATTGAAATCTTTATATTGGGAGCTCACACATGTGTGAAACATATAAAAAATGTTTAATTCAATTTTAACATTATTTCACCATGATTCATATCAAAATTTGTGGTCTGGAATGCTGTATAGGTATTAAAACCATGAAATGGCCATTGAAAGGCTTGCCTTTTTGAGGTATTTTTTGACTGACTCAAAAAATATTGAATGGTTTGGGAAATTTTGAGTGAGTTATTCTAGTTTTTTGAGATTTTAAATGTAAAACAAGTCTCAATATATCCTTCCAAGTCATTATCATCCTTCTACACTCCTTAGTACCTCCATTTAGATCAAAAACAAGAAAAAGTACCATTTTGTATTATTTTGTGCAAACAAAGGTATACAAAATATACATGTGGAGGACACTATGAGAGTATAATAAAATTTTTTATAGGCTTTAGGAAGAAAATGTGTCATTTTATGAGGTTTATAATTCAATCTATATAAATTGATCCAAACTAGGGTTTTAGGAGGGTTTTTGGTAGTTTTCACCCTTAAGGATGATTCATAAAGTTGTGACATCAAACATATGAAAAAAATACACAAAATTTAAGTTAAATACCCCATATAAAATCCCATAACTCCTTGAGGTCCCATTCTAAATCTCCATGCTGGTGTGAGCATCCAAACTTGGCCTATTGAGCTTTTTTTCACATTCTATGCACCCTATGATGGTCTTAATCCAAAAAGTTGATTATTTTTGACTTAATCTACATTATATAAGATTTATAAAATTTTAAAATCACCTTTTAAAGTTTAAAAATGGTTTTTAAATCTCATTTAGTGTTAGAAGTGGAAATAACCCCTTATTGGGTAGTAGGCCAAGTATAGGCCTAGTGGGTTTTGACTACATACTTGTAGGTTTGGGATACCCTATGTGTTTTATAAAACTTATGTGGATTATAACATGTTTTTTAAAGTATAAAAAATCCTTCAAATTTTATTTTACCATTTTATATCTAACAAAAGCTTCAAGGAGTCTAAAAATGGCATTGTAGTCTATGTGTAAGCATGTGTGCCTGATTATGTTAACCTTTTCTCCAAGGTTTCTAACCATGGAAGCTGAATAGGAATTTTTAGGGGTATATAAACCTTTAAAAACTATCCCTAATTTTATAAAAACCCATAAAAGGTGTCCAATCATCTATAGAATTCATATGGTATGAGTGCACCTCCAATCCACTGAGTGACTGTCATAGACATACCTCAATCTGAGATAAAATAGTGGATATACTCAATATTTATCTAGACCAAATGAGATTAATTTACTATTAAATATCTCATTACATAAATTTTTACTAATTTTTGGGTCCTATCTATGTTTTTAAGGGTCTCAAAACATCATTTTGGTAAAAACTAGCCTCAAAACTGCCTATTGATTGTATTTGCATAAGAAACCTCTGAATATAATCTATTTGGCATTATATAATAAGGTATTGGTGAACATGGATAGGTTTATTATATGTTAAATATCATAATTATTCCTAGATTATGGTTAGTTGATGCCCCTTTTCCTTGCATATCTTGTATCCTACCATCTAAGCTTGTCTAGGGTTCTTGGCTCACAATGCCAATTTGACCCTAGACATCTACAAGCATGATACTTGAAGTTATTCCATGTCAAGATCAATAAATATTCTAAGGACATATTAATTATATTCTCCTATTTCTCACCACCTTTATTTCATCCTCACTTTTCAACCCTCTTGATGCTCCCAATGCATATGAATGCCCTCTTAGGGCTAGTTGACTGTACTTTGCTAAAAACCCTATGTTTCCTTTACCTTGCCTATAAATTAAATAATTATGGGAATTATAGTGATTTAAATAAATTAATATAGGTGTTTATGATCAATATTTATCAAGGATTATCACTTATGCATTAAAATCCCTTGTTCTTTCCATGAATGGATCAACCTGCACTTGAAACCTTTTGTTTTCTTACTCTATGATTTAGCTGAGGGCATGGTATTTTGGCTGCACAAGTTTTATTTGATAGGTTTAAATTATTTTTTAATCCTAGACCTTATTATATTTAAAATTTATCACCAAAAACTTCTATTGAATTGGCCTTGGAGCATTGAAACCATAGGGCATCCCTCATCAGGTCTGCCATGTTGACTAACTTGTGGGTATCTTTATGCCTTCTTGGGTGAGTAAAGTAGTAAAAATTATTGATGTGAGAGAATTTTACCTTTGGATAGCATGGGTTCCTTTATGTTACCCCATCAAATTTATCCATTTCACTAACTTTCCAAAATAGTGACTATCATTACACAAACATCAATTTCAAATAGGCCAAACAAAGTCGCTGTAGATGATGGTTAAAAGGCAACCTAGATAGAGGAGTACCCCATATTTTTTATTAATTATAAAATTTTCAACATGGAGTAATATTATCATTATTTTGTTATTTCAACCTTCAATTTTTATTTCACATGGGGCCTTCAATCTTTATCTCCTATAACTTTTCTTGTCTTGCCCCCATAGGCTGACTATAGTTGTCTGATAAGAGTATTGTAGGTTGTTTTTAAAGGATGGAGTTGACTAAGTGTTATGTCCTTAGAATTATATTTATATTTTGTTTGATTTTATGCTACTCCCTAATTATCTTGGTCCAAAAATTCATCATGACCTCATGATAGATATTAAAATTTGCCAAGACATTATAAGGATTATGTCGCTTATTAGCTATAGGTGCACTTTAGTACCATTGGTATGGATTTAGCATGTATGTGACATAAAATAAATTATTGCACCTGATTTTATATTTGACAAACTAAGCTCATGTTAGCATTCACCATCTTAGGATTCATACCAATCTTTGTAACCCTGAATAGTCTTATATAGTATTTTTGAGATCCTGCTACAGTAGTCCAAAGGGGTGACTGTAGGTGTCCTTTGCCATCATAATAGTTTCTTAAAGTGGAGGTTTCAAGTGAATAAGTGTTGACATAACCTATAAATTATCACTATCCATTATTAATGAGATTCACATTCATCCAAATTTGAGACCCAAACTTTGATTATCTTCTCATATTCAATCACCAAGGAGGGAAGACTATGTTGTACAAACAAAGGTTTTCATATGTAACATGAAAAGGAGTTTCATAAGATTGTTCATGTATTTCGATGGCATAGGGTTCCTATTTATAACTCATGACAAGCCCTTCCATTTTACACTTATAGTTCTATCATTTGTCTCAACTTCTCTCTCCTTGGAATATTCATGGAATTCTTTTGCAGGGGCCAAAGATTGGGTGTAGGTGTAGTTTTGGTTGTACAAGATAATGATCTGATGGATGCAAGGTAAGTTGTCCATTGAAAAACTTCAATAATCTAGTTATGCACTTGAGATCTCTCCCTATCCATGTAGCCTAAGATAATCCAATAGTTTGACTATCAAGATCCCCATATTTATTGTCACTATATAGACTAAGACAATCCTAATGTGCCTCTTAAGGGTAATGCTTCAAGATCACTTATGGGGTTTACATGGCATTGGCTACTTAAAAAGAACTCATCATGAGTCTTCCCATTTTCACTTATTATTATCTTTGAAGATAATTCTTAATTAATCCTTGGAATTATTTTTAAACCCTATTCCAATAGGCAAAGATTGGCTATAGGTGTTTATGAGGTCCCCTTAGCAGGCTACAAGATCTCCACAGGTTCAACACATCTGAATTCATTCCTTATGAATGATTTAAGTTGTATGGAGGTATATTAATATGGTTTTAAACTATAAATTATGGTGTATGGGTGGAAAAATAATGAAGTGGAGTGATGAGGGTGTTGATGACAAGAAAATATGGAATAACATAAGAAGTTGATAGTGATGACAATGTGAAGTGGTAGTGGTGTGTAAAGTCATGAAATGGAGGGGAAAATATTCTTATAAGTCCAAAAATTTATAATTTTTGGAACCTCATACCCATTCCTAATTAATAGTGGAGATTTGAAGGTATAAAAACATCATACACTTTCTTAAAGAGAATCCTCAAAAAGTCAGAAAACCTTAAATTCTCCAAGTAGACCTTAAACTCTAATAAAAATGAAATAGTGAGTTAAGAAGAAGGAAGTGTGGTTTCCAGGCCATTAAGGCTATCAAGGAGGCTCATAATATTATTTAATATGGCATTAGAAACTTCCATTACTAAAATAACATCCTTTTTCAATGTTTTAGAGCCACATATGAACTCTATAGCTGCCATTAACAAACGTACAATGACTTTAAGGTATCCATGAGTTCCTCTTATTGTAAGGAATATTAAGAAAACAAGGGACATTATACATTAAAAAAATCATTATGATAATTAACACACCTCTTAAATCTCTCCTACTCAGCTCAAATCTCTTGATAAAGACATGAACCTCAACTTATTTTACAACTATTCTTGCAACTTCAAGAAACTCAACTCAAATTATCTCAAAGGAGATATACCAAAAAAAGAGACTTATGAATCCTTTTTTTGATGTATTAGGTGTTACATTCATTATATATCTAATTTATAACCTTTGAAGATGAAAAAATCTGCTTAACAACTCATATTTTGCTTTAAAACTGATTCAAGAGACCACTCCCAAGGATAGTGAAGGAAACATGGTTTTATGATATAAATTACTTCCTAGAAGGAGTTATAAGATGAAACTAAGATTAAAATTATCCTAAATAACCATAAAATCATACCTCAAAATCATTTCTCTCCATAAGTTTTTTAGCTTGAGAAATAGGTCCAAGAACAAACCCTTCTTAGATGCATAGGCTATAGTGACCTATTGTTACCCTTATAAGTTATTCATAAAGATAAGAAAAACAATCCAAGAACCAATTAAAATAATTTAAATCTTAATATTACCCATAAAAATTTCCAAATTTTAATATCTTAAGTTTCTTTCCTCTTTTTGTACCGAGCATTTGAAAATTGCCCTTCTAGAGCTACCAAGAAGGTCAATATATGAGCAAAATTGGTTTTTTCCACTTTTTCACCTAAAAATTCCTAAAAACCACTAATATGAACCTTTTTGGACCCAAAAAATCCTCTAATATTATTTATCATAAAAATCCTTTGAAAACCAAAATGAATGCCTCAAAAAGGCTTGTTTTCGCACTGAAAAGGCCAAATTCACTAAGGAGCTCTGATTGCAATGCCATAAAATGTGTTAATTAATATTTAACATGTATGATAAGGTGAATAAATATGGAATTGATATTATTAATGATAAAATACCATCAAAACCTTACCAAAACTTCTTTGGAGGGCACAAAATGGTCAGAATTACATAAAAATGAGTCATGAAGTTAGTCTAGAATGTGATCAACCTAATTATTCATATGTTAGACATGTAATGAAATTTAAAAATGATATTACACTCATAAATATGGTTTATACTCTTCTCACCATTAAAAATGGCTTGAAAATGCCAAGAAATGACTAGATAAGCTCAAGACAAATGAATGACAAGACCTTAATTCACCTAGTCAACCTTAAGACCTAATAATCATGGTTTATAATGACCAATTTAATGAATTTCAAGACTAGAATGCTAACCAACATTACAAACTATCATGAAATTCAAAATTTTTAATGGTAGGGATGACAATTTGACCTGTGAGGTTAAAATTGTTAATAGTACCTGCATATACACATGATAATAAATTATCAAATATAAAATTTTGAGGCTTGTTTGCCTCTTTATTTTCTATTTTAGGGTGATTTGATAATTTAATTAGTTGTTTTATCAATTGGATAAATTCTTTATGCCTTCTTTTATTTCTCATTATCTCTCTAAGAGGCCATTGTACTATCTTTATGATTCTTACAAAATATATTTGTCTTGAATCCTCCAATATTTGATCTATACCTACCAAGATTGCTCTCAACTCAATTATATCTCTTTCTATCTCTAACTCTCCTCTCTTAAATTATTCTCTCTCCATATTATTGTGGCAATTTTCCTTATTAAATCCTTTCATTCTTTTTATCTCTTCTTTTTACTCTTTTAGCTTTCCTTATGCCTCACTATGCCTTTCCTCTTTTATCAATTCTATCCTACTTACTTCTTAACACCTCACCTAAGTATTTTTCAACCTAGGATTTTAGTATTGTTAGTCCTTTGATTTATACTTATTTTTATTCTTTATGATATTCTTGAGGTTTCAATTTTAAGCTTCTTCTATCTCTCTTCTCTCTTCAAGATTTATGTCTTTAGGGCTTCTCTTTCACTCAACCTCTTACCTTCTAGGTTTCAAAAAACCTTTATGCCTCTCTTACTATTTTCCTACAACTTATAATTAACAACTTTTATCACTCAAAATCATAAAATTTTCCAAGATATTACCTAATATGATACCACCTGATGTAGATGGATAGGTACACTTACTTCATACATTTACCTATCTCTAATTTCTACCTTTAATCCTTTCTTTCATCTCTAATTTTCTTGCTTGTAACAGATAATTTGACCCTCTCTTGCCACCCTTGTTCATTATTACCTTCACTAGAATCACAAGCCTCATTACACACATATTTATCTTATTTCTCTACAAGACATATCATCCTTCATCTCTTAATCTCAACTGTGCATTGTCACCTTTACTTTTACTTCTTATAACCCAACTTATTTTCTCTCACTCTCCACTAGGCCTATTTAGTCTTGATTCTCTTGTACTAGGTCTTTAGATCTAGACCTCACTCTTGAGATTGAAACATATCATCCCTTATTTCATTATCATCCTCATTATTTCAAAAACCATCCTCTCATACACAACTTTGAATACTTCCCTCCTTTTTTCCAAACAATCCACTTTTTCTTCTTTAAGGCCTAGTCTCTAGTATCCTTGTTCTTACATTAACCTATCATGTTTGAAAAAATAAAAAAGTTTAAAAAACAAATAAAGAAATTTTTATATACCCTTTATCCCCTTACAACTTCACCTAAATTTTTAGGTCATAACTCTTAAGGGAAACCTACTAACTTACCAAACCTCCTTAGCAATTAGGTCTCTTTAGGTCTACTTCAATGATACATACTTAGATACCATAATGTACCATCATGTACCAAATTAAAACCTTAAAAATAATATATATAAATTATAAATATGTTATATTACCAATTTTCATTAAATTTAGCTTGTGTAAACTCAAGTTATTCAAATTTGTAAGATCTAAACCATAGTCTTGGTTTACACATGCCTGTATAAGCCCGAAAGAATACAAAATGGGATAGATTGAGTTTTAGACCACTTAAAACCATTATAAGACATGTATTATGTCTTAAAAACCTTTTTAAATCTTCTTCAATGGTTATTTTTTCATGAATAATCACATCAAGGTTCCAACATGCAGATTTACAAATTTTTGAGTGCTTTTCTAGGACTATGTAAAGGTTTCAATTATATCTTGCACATCTAAATAGAGTTTTGAGCCTAAAAATGGGTTAAACTCAGAAATAATAAACTTTAAACTATTTTTATTATTCAAAAAAATAAATAACAACTTAAATATACATCATAAATACCACACTTGTCATTTTGGACTGTATAGTAGCAAAATTGCCTCTTCTTCAAATATACTATGTATAACCACTTGTAGACTAAGAATGGAGTATATTAACCAAATATTTAAATATATAATTATTTTATAATACATATTTAATTTAATTAATACTTATATATTTCATAAAAAGATAAACAAGGTCCTTTCTATTCATTTATTGATCAAACAACACATCACAAACACACCTACAACAGAACAAAGTTCTTATTCGAGTTCTTGATACTTATCTTGATATTTTTTTTGTATTATCATTAAATAAACATATTTATAATTAAAATTTATCCTCTCCTAATAAAATTATAAAAATATCTCTCACCTACATGCATTCCATCCTTTCATAACACTAAAACATGCAAAATAACTTCCTTATAAGCCCAACTCCATGCAGGGTGGTAATTACATTTGCATTTCTTGTCTTATATTGTTATTTCATGACATGTACATTTAAAAAACATTAAAAAACACTCTTAGGACCCACTATTACCCTTCACAAACATTTATCAACATTTTTATTTCACACAATATTCAAAATACCATTCAAAGCCTAGTTATAATTTCAAATTTTCAAATTTCCCTTTTTGGTGGGATACCTCTAAATGGATAAGAACACACAACCCTAATAATATTAATGACTAAAAAAAACATATGGGACCATACAAGACCTATAAAATTCACACCAAACCAAAAATGACTATCATGAAACTCTTAAACATATTAACACCTTACGTTACCTTGTGATGCTCTGTATCAAGTTCCTTAAATGGGAAATTTTGAGCTCTTGATCAAATGCACCTTGTCAAAATTCCTAAATTTAAAATTATTATTATTATTATAATTTTATAATCTCATTTTTTATACTATTATTATCCTTCTTATCTCTTCTCAACTGGTTCTTTTGTATGTCTCCTTGCCTTGTCTTGCCTTTTTGTCAACTCATCTTCTACCTTCATGAAGTACGTGATTTGCTAAAACTCTTTGTATTATTCATATTCCATATCCTCTATATCTAATTTATCTTAATAATAATCTACATAAAATTGTTTTTTTATTATTATTCACTCCTGATCCTACTCCGTAACTTCATACCACATTTGTCATGGTTGGTTCATGCACTCCTTGCTAGTCTATCTTCTTAACAATGTTTTCTCCTTTGTCTTCATGCCCTAATGGATTCATATGAATATATTTTTCCTTCACCATTTTAAAAATATAATTTATATATTAATTGGATTTCTCTTCATTATAATCCACCTTATCATGGTGAGTCTTCTCATAACTTCCTTGCTCATCTTGAAATGACACCTCCTTGACCAATTCAGGTTTATCATAAGATAACACTTTTGGAAACTTTTTATCTTACTAACATCATGAATATCTTAAATTAAATCATATAAAACATTACCAATTGAATAAATTAACTTCTTACCTTGATATTTATTCATTTTATTATGCTCTTGCTTAACTTCTTGTATCTCTCCTCCCATGAGTCTTTGCTCTTCATCTCTTAGCATACTACTTGGAAAGGACTATTACAGATAATTTGGACTTATGTCCCTAAATTGGATGCAAGATAATATTTGAAAATGAATATTTTTTGGGTTTTGCACAAGTTACATGCAAAGAGTATGGTAATAATTTGGATCTATTCCCCATTTACTATATTGGAGATAATTTAAAATTATAAATTTTTGAATAATGTAGGTGTACTATTGATATTTGTTTTTCAATTAGACCATATATAAGTCCAAATTATATAAAATAGTCCCTTGGATTAATTATTTGGATAATACTACCCTATCTTTGCTCTATTAATGTTAACATGTTATTACTCCTTCCTTTGATTACCTTTGTACTGTTCTCATCCTCCTCCAAATATGCATTCTTCATCCAATCATCTCCTTTGTGAAGAACATGGTTGTCCTCTTATTTCCTTTGCTCTATCATGATATTTTGTGTCTCATTACTTATTTTATATATGACATCATGGATTGAATCCATCTCTTTCATCTCCATACTTACACCATCATGCTTAGTACCTATCAAATTACCTTCATGAGACTTGATAGTATCTTCAAAGATCTGATAGTCCTTTTCATCATATGTTGTTCTTGTATTCTTATTCAAATATTATCGAGGAATCCTTTTCATCTTATTAAGTTACTTATCATGTCCTCTTAACCTCTTCTCTTTAATTTCATCATTATTTGCCAATACTTGTTCCTTGATTAACTCACATGATTCTATGCTTAGCTTGTTCATAGTTTTTTACTTACCTTGGCTTGAAAATTTGTTTGATTCACCTTGTACCAATACTTGTCCATTTTATTGCCTACAACTCATTTCTTGTTTTTGATTTTATGCCCTTATGTGACTTAGAATTTCATATTCTTCAAGTGTTATTATGGGCAATATTCTCCTTATATTTTAAATATTCTTTTCTCCATCTTAAAGTTCTACCTCTAGCTCTTTTATGATATCTCCCACCTCATTTTTACTTTGAATTAGGAACTCTAATAGGTCAAATTTAGCCTCTTACATAGATTATCTTAATATAAACTCCTCTTCCTCATTGTACTATTTCATATCTTGTACAATAGCTTGTACTTGGGTTCCATCTCCATCATGTGTCAATCTCGACACTCCATACTATAAATTAGTTTGTATACCTGCACATATATAGTTTAATGAAGCATTAGATATTAGAATTTGATATTTCTGAGTCTATTTGTCCTTCTTGTATCCATCTTTGTTGCTCCAAAATGTATGATGTCCCAACCATCAATATTTCTCTCCATTTAAACTCCATTGACTCATGTCAAGTGTTCATCTCTTCAAATTTTGTACTAGGACAAACCTTGTCCTTTTCATTTATAGAATGCTCCAAATTTGCCATCTCTGCTTGAAATTGATCCCAACTTTCATAAAAAAATAGTTGGTCTAGTTACTCATCTAACAACTCTTCATCACCTGCATTTTCCTGTTCAAGATACTCTATATCTTCCAAGATATGTTTTTCATTAAGAATTGAATTTTTTTTATCAATATTTATTATATCATCATTATTCAAAATAAAATTTTTATCTTCTACCTCTTTGATTGTTTCATGCAATACAAATTATAAATTTTGATCTTCATACCTTTTGAGCCTAGTTAGTTCAAACTTGAGTCCACCTTTTTTATTCAATTATGTTTCTTTTATACCTTCAATGAGACATCCTTCTCCTTGAAGATATCCTTCTCCAAGCATCTCTCCTCTTTTAGGGTAAAAAATCACTATATTTCTATACATTATTGTCCAATCAACTTCTTCTTCAACATTATCATGTTGTTCATGCTTATTTTTCTTCATGCCTTCAAGTTTTGTGTTGTAAAAGTAGACTTATTATTTATTCACTTTTGTACCTACATACACACATGCCAATAAATCATCAAATATAAACTTTTCAGGTTTTCTTTCCTCTTTGTTTTCTCTTTAGGCTGCTTTGATAATGTCTTTAGTTTTTTTCTAAATTAGTTAGCTTCTTGATGCCTTCTTTTCTTTCTCATTGTCTCTCTGAGAGGCCACTGTACTATATTTCTAATTCTTACAAAATATATTTATCTTGAATCCTCCAATATTTGATCTATACCTATCAACATTGCACTCAACTCACATATCACTCTTTCCATCTCTTAATCTCCTCTCTTAACTTCTTTATCCATCTTCTTGTGGCAATTTTCCTTATTCAAGCCCTTAATTATTTATCTCTCTTCCCTTTACCCTTTCACCTTTCATTAGGCCTCACTATTCCTTTCATCTTTTATCAAGTCTATCCTACTTACTTATTAACACCTCACCTAAGACTTTTCCACCCCAGGCTTTCAATACTATTAGTCCTTCAATTTGGACTTATTTTTCTTCTTTAATTGCTTTTCAAGATTTTTAATTTTTGATTATACTAGCTCTCTTATCTCTTTAATCCTTTACGGATTTAGGAATTTTATACCATTCAACCTCTTACCTTCTAGGTTTAAACAAAACCTTTCTGTCTCTCTTACTATTTTCCTTCAACTTGTAATTAGAAACGTTTATCACTCAAAATCATAAAATTTTCCAAGAGATAACATACTCTAATACCACCTGATGTAAAGGGAGAGGTACACTTACCTCATACATTTAGCTATCTCTAATTTTTACCTTTAATCCCTTCTTTCATCTCTGATTTTCATGCTTACAATAGATAATCTGACCCTTTATTGTCACCCTTATTCTTTCTTACCTTCACTAGAGTCACAAGCCTCATTGCACACATAGTTCTCTTCTCTCTTCATAAGACACATCACCCTTCATCTCTTAACCTCAACTCTTCACTCTCACCTTTAATTTGACTTCTTACAACCAAACTTATTTTCTCTCACTCTCCACTAGGCCTATTTAGGCTTTATTCACTTGTACTAGGTCTCTAGATCTAGACTTCATTTTTGAGCATGAAACATATCATACATTATTTAATTATCATCCTCATTAGTGAAAAAATAATCCTTTCATACATAAATTGAAATACTTCACTCCCTGTCTCTTCCAAACAATCCACTTTTTTTTTCTTTAAAGCCTAGTCTCTAGTAGCCCTATTTTTACACAAACCTAGTAGGTTTGAACAATTAAAAAAATTCAAATATAAAATAGAGATGGGTTTATATACTCTTTATCTCTTTATAGATTCACATAAATTTTTAGGTAACTAATCTTAAGGGAAACCTAATAACTCACCAAACCTCCTTAGCAATTAGGTCTCTTTAAGCCTATTTCAATGACACATACTTAGATACAGTATAGTATGGTTAGGTACCAACCTAAAAGCTTAAAAAAAATATATAAAAAGTAAAAACATGTTATATTACCAATTTTCATTAAATTTGGCTAGTGGAAACTCAAATTATTCAAGTTATAAGATCTAAACCCTAGCCTAGGTTTACATAGGCCTGTACAAGCCCGAGAGCATATAAAATGGGATAGATTGAGTCTTAAACCACTTCAAACCCTTAGAATACCTGGATTAGGTATAGCCAAAAAATTTTAAACTTATCCAATGGTCATTTTTTCATGAATAATCACAACAAGGTTCCAACATGCAAATTTACAAATTTTTGAGTGCTTTTCTAGGACTATGTGAAGGTTTCAATTGTATCTTACACTTATAAATGGAATTTTGAGACTCCAAAGGGGTTACCATTAAGAATAATAAAATTTAAACTATTTCTATTATTCAAAAAATTCAATAACCACTTAAACATCCATCATAAATACCACTTTTACTTGTTATTCTAGATTATAGATTAACAAAGTTGCCTCTTCTTCAAATATATTATGTATAACCATTTGTAGACTAATAATGGAGTATAACCACCCAATATTTAAATATATAATGATGTTATAACCCATATTTCATGTAATTAAGACTAATATATTTCATAAAAATACAACACAAGTTCATTTTTATTTATTTATTGATCAAACAACACATCATAAACACACATACAATAGAATAGAGTTCTTGCTTAGGTTCTTGGTACTTCTCTTGATTATTTTTTGTGTTCTCCTTCAATCCACCTATGGATCCTTAAAAATAATCAACTTATACTAGCCTTATACAACTCTCTATCTCACCTACATGCATTCCGTCCTTGTATAACACTAAAACATGAAAAATAACTTCCTTATAAGACCAACTCCATGTAGGGTGGAAATTACATTTGCATTTCTTGGATGATATTGTTCTTTAATTACATTCACATTGAAACACAATTCACACAAAATCCTAGGAACTAATACTACCCTTTAAAAACATTTATCAAATTTTTTATTTTACACAAGATCTAAAATACCACTCAAATCCTAGTAAAAATTTCAAAATTTCAAATTTCCCTTTTTGGTGGGATACCTATAAATGGATAAGAACACACAACCCAAGATCTTAATGGATCCAAAACACCCTAGGGGACCCTAAAAGACCTATAAAACTCACACCAAACCAAAAATTACTATCATGAAACTCTTAAACATATTAACACCCTATGTTACCTTGTGATGCTTTACATCATAAACCAGACACATAGTGGTATAGCTATGACTTAGTATACTTCAGTTCTCAAGCACTGGCAATGTCTTGACTATAAATATCATTTTCTAATCATTCCCCCCCCTCTTTTTTAAGTTTTTTTTATAAATTAAACACTCTTCCATATTTTATAAATTGGTAAAGTTAGACTCAATAGCAATCAAGAATCAAGTTCAATCAACTAATAAGAATTTCAATAATTATCAAATAGACATTGAGCCTCATGGGGCAGTAGTTATTACTCATAGAGTAAATTTGGTTAAACCAATCAATCCTTGGATTAAATTAACATCAATCCTAAGATTAATGAGGGGAAATTTTTTCCAATGTATTTTCCTTTACTTTTCTCTCTAAGCACTTAATCTCATGAGTGTTTTCATAAGAGGATTTTGGAGTGAACAACAACTAGCATTAGGAGGGCCTTGTGAATCACTTTAGGACTAACATTATTATTGATATTGTGGTCTTATCATTATATGGGAATTTAATTTGATTAAAAAGAGTAATCATGAACTTTGTATGCATCTAGAATTTATTATTATTTATTATGTATGATTTTACTTGTCCTTTCCATTTTTAATGTGAGATTAAATACTAGAAATAATTGGTGTAAAGAAGAGTAGTCTAACTTATTGTAACATTTCAATCCAAGCTAGAAACTAGTGTGTATATCACAAAATCTCAATCCATCTATTAGAGATTGATTATCTCGCCACTAAAAATGCATAGAAGGGCATGAACTAGTAGGGGTAGAACCAACTCTTTAGTTACCCCAATTGGTTCATCATCTCAACTATCCCATAATTAGCATATATCCATGGAAACACCTATGACTTGGCTATCTAGATCTCTAGAAATGTCCCTAGATTTGTACGTGATTTACCCAGGAATTTAGATAGGTACTTATCAAGATTCACATCTAGCATAAGGATAAGAGTTGAAAAGCATATGACATACTACAAAACTACCCTTAGGATATTAAATATTGACCGCAAGGACATTGCCTATATATTATTCCCCTTTACCCTAATGGATGTAGCCTAAGATTGGTTTTTAAACCTACCTAAAAATTATATCACAACTAGAGTGAGTTTATAATATGTTTTTAGCCCTGTTCAGTCAGGTGGTGGAACTAATTGTTTTATACCACTAGTTTTATTGTATAAAAAGGGGACCCAATGAGCCTATATGTAACAAACCCAATGGGTTTTACCGGGATAGAGTTTTTTTTTTAAATTTATTACACATATTCATCTAAAATATTTCACCATGAGAATTCTAATTTTGTGATATTTAACTAAATGAATTATATTAGTCACCCCTATAGGATTATAGCTAATCTATTTAGATAATGATCACCATGAAAAGATATAACAACTCATGAACAATGCTGAATAAACAATAAAGACTACATTTAATTTATTAAAGTAATAATACAATTTCAACCATAACTGATACAACATTATAATGAATAAATATTACATTTTTGGAAATAAATAATGTCTCAAATAATAATAATAATAATGATACAAATCTCCATGGAGCATGATTCTTTGCAAATCAAGAGTCTCCACAACTCAAGTATCAATCTATAATCTCAAGTGTAGTCTCTAGTGTAGTACTCCTACGAGGAGGGATAAAATAATCTAAGTGATTTTACACACCAACCACAGACCATAGATTCCTCACACTATCTCCCAATAAGGAAATGACCCTCCCTTCATGGATGGGTAAATAATGATGGTGTGGGAATCCAAAGTGACAAACTAGAACCTATGTGTTGTAAGATATATAATACATGATGTGTACTATAAATAAATACATTCTAACATGATATATAACAAACATGAAAACTATATCAACACATGAAATGACAATGTTTAACTATAAACATTATTTCGGCCAAAATTTTCAAATAGTTATGATCTCTAGGATCTGTCAATTTGATTACACACCACTCAATCAGATATCCCTATTAGCAAATATAAATATGATAAGTAAGGACATATCAAATACATACATTTAGTCCATCAAATGTAATGTAATGAAACTAATA
This sequence comes from Torreya grandis, assembly GCA_037957365.1. Classification (NCBI taxonomy): domain Eukaryota; kingdom Viridiplantae; phylum Streptophyta; class Pinopsida; order Cupressales; family Taxaceae; genus Torreya; species Torreya grandis. The sequence goes on from JARHVA010001053.1 coordinate 2,689,241, forward strand.
TAATCTAGTTTATTAAATAATAATAAATAGAATTATAAATAGTCCTTAATATAAACATACCATTCATGTAAGAATTATATCTAGACTGCAAGTTACCCAATATCATAAAGTAACTTAAAATGTTATTTCATCCACGAAACAAACATTAATCACAATTTATTTATTTGTTTATATTCCACATATATAATAAAATCTAGTCATAAAACAACTTAATAAGATATGTATTTAATCAATTAAATGCCTTATTTTAATGCTTCATCTAAACATTAAATATATAACAAAGTACCCATTTTACCCTATTATAATAATAATGTTTATAAGCATATCTTAGTTGTGTACATCTATATATGGTATATTCATTCTCAAGTTTATAAACTATCTACAATCATATGTTTTATACCATGTGTGTGTGTGTGTGTATATATATATATATATATATATATATATATATATATATATATATATATATATATTTGTAATTTTGAAATAATGAAATTGGTGTATAATTGTTTGGCTTTGTTCAAATTGTAAATCACATGTATTTTTAGTCAAAACAATTAAATAGGGAATTATCTAGTATATTAAATGTATTGGAACAATGTTATTGTAGCCCAAATGTATATCGAGAGTATAAAAGATACTCCAAGATCATATATAGTAAATGTCTACTTAGAGTATAACATATCCATTATCTTAATTATAACTGTATAAAAATGTATGTGTGAGTTTAAAAATAGTGTGTGTGTATATATATATTATATACACACACACTATTTTTAAACTCACACATACATTTTTTATATACACACACACTATTTTTAAACTCACACATACATTTTTATACAGTTATAATTAAGATAATGGATATGTTATACTCTAAGTAGACATTTACTATATATGATCTTGGAGTATCTTTTATACTCTCGATATACATTTGGGCTACAATAACATTGTTCCAATACATTTAATATACTAGATAATTCCCCATTTAATTGTTTTGACTAAAAATACATGTGATTTACAATTTGAACATAGCCAAAAAATTATACACCAATTTCATTATTTCAAAATTACACAAATCATATAATTCACAACATTAATCAAATTAATTACATATAAAATGATCAAATATTTTATACTCAGTCACCTATATCCAAATCTCAAGAATTCTATGATAAAACTTAGTCCTTGACCACCTAAATATGCCTCAAATAATATATTATTTATATACTTAGATCTATTATAATCTGGATGAGGGTTTCACTCACAAATTAAAAACCCAACTATATATATGTACTATAGAGACAACCAAATAAATTCAACCTTAACATTTACACAATCCATAGATAATAGATTCAAATTATAATCTTTTAACTCTACCAAATCAACATTTACTTATTATGTAGAAATTTATGCATAAAATTGAGTACATAGACAACTGATGAATTTCTATCCAACTATATATCTACCATTGGCACTGTTACCTAGCTCTAGGCCTTATATGTGTATGGCTTTAATTGAATTAATCCCAAATTCTATATTTAGTAATTTATGTATGCTACATGATTTAAAATAGAGACAAGTATATATCCCATACACCTAACTCATAAATTCATATAAAACCAATGCAAATAGTTTTCATTCTAAAACCATAACCTTTTAATTTATTTATACATATACCATAAATTGGTTATAACCTAATACACATAGAATCCATTCAAAAATTACCAACATTTATGATACACACACACACACACAAATATATATATGTATATATAAATCATTGGCCATAAATATGAGTATATACATACATACATACATACATACATACATACATACATATATATATATATATGTATGTATGTATGTATGTATGTATGTATGTATGTATGTATGTATATATATATATATATATCTTCAAATTCAAAACATTATAACATCTTTCACCCAAATTCCTAGCTAGGTATAAACATAGTTGAATCCCACATACCCCATACATAATGTTTACCTAAGTTTGAGCATTAAAGCTTATCTCCTTAAACTAGTTCAATAACCAAAATTGAGTCAAATACCTACCCAAAATACCCTTTAAATGAAATAACCATACAAAAAATTTCATAGGGTTTACAAATTGAAATGGGAATTAAGATAAAGATTTCATAGAGATAATATAACCATGGAAAAATCCTACAACTCTACCCATTCCACTAGGTTTACTCTTGGTTGGATGTAGGGTTATGTGAATGGTTGAGCCATCCATAGGGTCCTACATTTAGGCCTTATTTTTTTATAATTTCAAAAATAGATGAAACACAATAAACCCTTTATCAGTTTCATTCCAAAAATCCATCAAACACAACATAGGAATTTAAAGTACATCACTAACCTATAATAATTGATTATAGTGCCAAGGAAAATGAATTTCATCTTCACTCAGTTAGAATACCCTTTATTCTCCCTTTGCCTGCTACACCCATGTATTCCATGTCCTCCCAGGCCTCCTTCCCTTTTCTTTTATTATTTTACATCCCCTTACTTGCCATGAATTTATCCTCTATTCTTGATAGACAATTAATGACTAAAACAATGCATGCCCAAAATAACTCAATAGAACTCCACTTAGCTACAATCTACCACCATTTTGTTAGGTTGTGGAGCTAAAAGCTTCATTGATGCAAACAGGAGAGGAGGTTGCTGAAGGTTGCTGAGTTGCAGAGAAGCTGGGGTCGGTCTGATCAGCCGACGTCGGCAGGATAGCAGAGAGAAGCAACCAACATCAGTCATATATCGGCCGACGTCGGTCACCTCCAGGCAGACAGGGACCGATGTTGGTCACCTGTGTGGTTTGACTGTGAGTTAATTACGGGCAGTTGGTTGACGAACCAAGTGTTTGCATGGTCAGGGCTAATTATAGACTGAGAGCTGTGGATCTAATTATTGTAATTAGATGTCTAATTATTGTTTGATGAGATCTATATAATAGACTCATGGTTGTATTGGAAAAGTGTTCTAGTTTGAGTTGAGCAAAGTTTGTTCCTTCTATGTGTGAGGTGAGCAAGGGTGTTCCTCCTAGTTCCACAGTACCAGGTGTAGGTGCTGGTTTTGGAGAGTCAGTTGGATTCTTCAAGAGTGTAGGATCTTGGTCACAGTTGCATGGCCTATATAGGAGATCTACATGGTAAGTAAGATCATTGATCTACAGGTGTATGTGTGTGCAAGGTCAAAGTTCACAGGTGAGCAGAACCATTGTTTGATTTGCAGGTGTGCAAGATCATATAGACAGCAACACAACAGGGAGCAGTATCAGGCAGGATCTACTTAGAGTACAGGGGTGTACTCGGATAGAGCAAGAGAGGAAGGCAAGGGAGTTCCTTCCATAAGTATGGTCTGTTGAATTACAGGTTGTGCAGATTCATGGGAGATCTACTTGAAGTACCTTGAGTACTTGTTGAGTACGTGGAGTACTTGTGGAGTGCGTGGAGCACTTGTGGTGTGCGTGGAGCACGAGAGGTGAACACCAACTCTGTATTTGAGTTGGGTGTTGGGACCTGAGAGGGAGAGCTTTGGGGAGAAGAATTACTGTTCACTTGAGGTGTGGCGAGCCTTTGAAGAGGTGGTGGAGAAGAAGTGGCATCTTCTTTATTGTATTCTTTTTTGTATAAAGTGTTAATACAAGTTGTGTATTGTCTCTCATATGCTATGTTATTCTGAATTCTAGTTACTTGGTGAATCTGGTTATTTTTTGCATATTATAGTTGCTTGGTATTTGGTAATCAATTGTGTGCTTCTGGTTTATTTCCCAACAAGTAGTATCAGAGCTAAGGTTGCAAGAAGTAGGTTTTGTGTTTGGTTACAGGTCACTCTCAGGGATTTTTGATCGAGTGGGAGTAGAGCAATGATAGATCAATGTAAGCTAAGAATGGAGGAGTTGAAAAGCACAGATGGTCACTCACGGTCCTATGGAAAGAAAGAGCAGGTAAGAGAATATTGTTGGTTGGTAGCAGATCAGCATGAAGAAACTGAAGAAGCAGATGTAGTAGGTGTTGTTGCACAGGATGCTCTGGGAGGTTTCTTGGATAAAGTTGAATCTTGGATAAAAGATTCGGTTGCCTCTTTCCATGCAGCCCCAGGTAGAGGAGCTGGTGAGCCTTGCCAAAGGATTGGCAAAGGGGAAGTGAAGCTAAAATTGCAGGCGGCCAACACACAGGTGTTGATGAAGGTCATGCAGGGCCCAGGTCTGGAGATATGGCTAATTTATTCAGAAAGATTGGGTGATGAGAGATGCATAAGAACTCTCACAGCGGTAGCACTTGAATTAGCTGGTGGTAAGAAAATAGGTATACTTTATCTACTTGTTTATATTACTGATTCTTCTTCTGTTGCGAAGACGTGGCTTCGTAGGCTTGGTCACATGAGCAGGAAGGAGATGCATGTTCTTAAGTGGAAGGCAAATATATTTGACAGGCTTAAGAACTGGAAAGCCTTGGTGTACTTGGAAGAGATGGTGGACAGAAACTAGTGGATGGGGCTGGATACTTCTGAGCAGAGCAATTTGGACATGTGTTTTGATTCAAAGGAGCTCACGGGTAAAAAGTCATCACTCACAGGCGAACACAGGTACCAGCATCAGTCAAGAGGAACCGGTGTCGAACAGATAGGTGCCGATGTCGGTCATGTGCAAACCGAAGCCGGCGATGTCGGGTAGGGTAAGACCGACGTCGGTAGTATGTAAGACTGATGTCAGTCAGGAGGACCGACATCGGCAGTAGGGACACCAGCGCTGGCAGGTTGGTAGTCAGGGACAGACGCATGGGAACCGACGTCGGTCGGATGTAAACTGTGGGGTGGCTGAGGTCGGTCACTGTAATGAATTTTGGGTGGACAGCATGTTGTCAAGGAGTCTCAAACACCCATATGGAGGACTGAAGGTGTAAGTAGGCCCTCAAATTCATGTTCCTCTTCTTTATACATGTTGCTGATTGTAGAGCAGGAAGGATCCAGGAAACAGGTGTGAGCTTGGCATGGATGAGGATGTGATTCCTTGGAGGTGAACCAAATAGGTGTGTCTTGGTAGGGTTGCTAGCAGGAAGAAAGCACAGAGATGAATGGATTCCTTAGTAGAAGAATAGAGAGAACGGATATGTGAGATGGAAGACCAGGCCATATGGTCTTGAGGAGCTGTAGGACAGTGGTATCAGGTTTGACAGGTGGAGGACGAAGCATGGCTTCAGTCAATGTCAGGGTAACTACTGTGGTTTGACTTACCAGGGGGATGATGGTCATGACATCATTCTGTTACTGTATGCGGATGGTATGTTTTGCTATAGCAAGTTTGTACATACAGGGTTTTGCTGAGCTAAGGGTAAGATTAGTTTCAGTGGCATGTCATGAGGAGTTTGGAGCAGCTGAATTCTTTGACATGGGAGGCATGGAGATCACAGGTTGATTTTGTCTCGAGGTGGAGCTGATGTGAATCAGGTGTTGGTGAGGTTCGGGATGTAGAGCCAGAGCACACTAAGGGCTGGATAGGTATAGTGTCCGAAATCACATGAGGTCTGGTATAGACCTGAGTTTTCCCATGCAGTGGGAGCTGTCAGAGTTAGGAGCCAATTTGGGGAAGTGGGCTCTCAGGGATTTGAGAGGGACCAGCAGCAGGTATACATGCAGGGTCAGGACTTCACTACATGAGTTTGTAGGTTTGGATGTGGCAGGGTACTCGGATGACAGGTGGTACACCACAGGATGTGTGGTGGGTTGTCTTCAAGTGGGAGCTTGAAGAGGGATACAAACCAAGAAATAGATTAGATGGAGTACAGGTACAGGTACAGTGTAGTTGTTTATCTCTAAGTGGGAGATTGTTAGGTTGTGGAGCTAAAAGCTTCACTGATGTAAACAGGAGAGGAGGTTGCTGAAGGTTGCTGAGTTGCAGAGAAGCTGGGGTTAGTCTGATCAGTCGACGTTGGCAGGATAGCAGAGAGAAGCAACTGACGTCAGTCAGATATCGGCTGACGTCGGTCACCTCCAGGCAGACAGGGACCGACGTCGGTCTCCTGTGTGGTTCGACTGTGAGTTAATTACGGGCAGTTGGTTGATGAACCAAGTGTTTGCATGGTCAAGGCTAATTATAGACTGAGAGCTGTGGATCTAATTATTGTAATTAGATGTCTAATTATTGTTTGATGAGATCTATATAATAAACTCATGGTTGTATTGGAAAAGTGTTCTAGTTTGAGTTGAGAAAAGTTTGTTCCTTCTGTGTGTGAGGTGAGCAAGGGTGTTCCTCCTAGTTCCACAGTACCAAGTGTAGGTGCTGGTTTTGGAGAGTCAGTTGGATTCTTCAGGAGTGTAGGATCTTGGTCACAGTTGCATGGCCTATATAGGAGATCTACATGGTAAGTAAGATCATTGATCTATAGGTGTATGTGTGTGCAAGGTCAAGGTTCATAGGTGAGCAGAACCGTTGTTTGATTTACAGGTGTGCAAGATCATATAGACAGCAACACAATAGGGAGCAGTATCAGGCAGGATCTACTTGGAGTACAGGGGTGTACTCGGATAGAGCAAGAGAGGAAGGCAAGGGAGTTCCTTCCATAAGTATGGTCTGTTGAATTGCAGGTTGTTGCAGATTCATGGGAGATCTACTTGAAGTACCTTGAGTACTTGTTGAGTATGTGGAGTACTTGTGGAGTGCATGGAGCACTTGTGGTGTGCATGGAGCACGGGAGGTGAACACCAACTCTGTATTTGAGTTGGGTGTTGGGACCTGAGAGGGAGAGCTTTGGGGAGAAGAATTACTATTCACTTGAGGTGTGGCGAGCCTCTGAAGAGGTGGTGGAGAAGAAGTGGCATCTTCTTTATTGTATTCTTTTCTGTATAAAGTGTTAATACAAGTTGTGTATTGTCTCTCATATGCTGTGTTATTCTGAATTCTAGTTACTTGGTGAATCTAGTTATTTTCCGCATATTATAGTTGCTTGGTATTTGGTAATCAATTGTGTGCTTCTGGTTTATTTCCCAACACATTTCTCATGCAACCAACCTTGAAAATCTAAAAATGATTGTTAACTTGAGTTAATGAGAGATTAGAAACCCTAATCATCTTGAAACATTTCAATAATTGTTTAAATAATCATTATATAATCCTTTGTATTATGTATGCCTTTTGACAGCAGTAATATCTATGCATGTTAACTTTATACAAAGTCTTACAACATAATAATTCCATGCAATGTCAACTAAATGATAGTCTATATATTATAATGACCATATGACAAAGTAATACATATATGAATTTAAAATTCCATCAACATTGTTACCAAGTCATCCAAAAATCAAACACTATGCATTTGATTTGAAACTAGAAGTTAACTGCCTAGGTTAAACACATAATCATATACTTTATCAAGATTCATCAAATAAAATGATATCTACATAATTTTTAAACAATGAAATTATTTATAACACTTTTCATAGTATTTTATTTATTGCATAAGTATTATACTTAAGTCAAAAATATTAACTTTATTTTATCATGCCAATTTAGGGTCAATACTTACAACAAATTGTAATTCATTTAATATATTATTATAGGTTTATGTAAATTATAAAAATTATAATAGTAACCTTATAACATAAATAATATTTTAAATAAATTGATCAATCTAAGTCATAAAATATGTCTATTACTACAATAAAGAATCCAAACAAACATAGTTAATATAATCATTTAGCTATGTACAATACAATGGTAAATCATAATAAGATAGATACAGATTCATCCAATCAATTAAGATATAACATACACAACTATTTATTTATATCCACAACTAGATTAGTGAAATTACACAATCAAACAACATGATTATATAATAATAAAAGATCATAGCAGACATACATAACAACAAATCAAAACATAACAAACTATTTAACACAACAATTATCACAAAATAGGTTATTCTACTATGGTGTGTACATGGGTTTCTAGTTTTTCTTTTTGTCATACCCCAATGCATCCATCTACACCATCCTCTTTGATGATGCTCTCCCTCCATCATAATCTGAGGGATGAATTTGTCTTGGATCCACCTCACAATAATGAAGGTAGTTAACCCAAAACATAATTATATCCATAAAATATTATTGTATAACTAATTAAACATGATCATAATGTATAGAATATAAAAGTACAACTATCTCATAGAAAATCAATCATGTAAATTAAGAAACATATAACTATCCCATAATCACCATATGACATAAAGCTTAATTAAATAGTAGTTAATCAACTAACAACTATAATAATCCATGGATAAAATAGGTTATTTAACTTAGAGAGAAATTGGGATGTGACATCTTTACCCCTAAATCTAGTCATCATCTTGATGACATTTATTCAAACACAAGTTATGAATTTAAAACATTATTCAATAGAAAATAAAATAATATACAACATCAAATCAAGAAAATAAATGTGGAAACAACTTATAAAAATCATCATAATTCTCCCAATTGGCACTATCTTCATAATATTGGTCCTAATGGGCCTTACACTGTGACACTTATTATGCAAACTGAGTTTGTGAGTGTCAATTATTTTGATTAGTTTTACCATGACCACCTTGAGATCTAGAACCTACAATGAACTCCAATCTAACATATGTGAAGAATCAACAACATACTTTTAAAGATAAGATACATAGAAGACATTATAAAAAATAACTAGAGCTAATGTCAATTCAAGCCTATATGCTACAAGATTAACCACTTCCAAAATATTGAAGGGTCCCACATATCTTGCTGAAAGTTTTGATGACTTCCCCAATTTAATCAATCTTTTCTAGGGTTTAAACCATAGAAACACTTTATCACCAACAAAAAGATGCCTTGTTATTTTGTTCAAATCAACATAACTTTTCTATCTATCATGAGCTTTATCCAACCTCTACCTAATTATCCTAACTTTCTCTTCCATTTATAAATTCATCTTAGGTATAAAGACTACCCTATCTTCTAACATGTTCTAATTGATTGGTTATCTACACCTCCTTTTGTATAATACCTCAAATGGAGCCATCCTTAATGTTGATTGGTATGAGTTATTGTAAGTAAACTCAACCAATGGAAGGTATTCCTGACACTTGTACTTATGATCCATGTAATACATATGAAGGATATCTTTTAAAATTTGTTAACTCACTCTATCTATCCATCAATTTTTGGGTTATAACAGTGTTGAAATTCAACTGCTATAAACACCAAAAATTACACACCACAATTTCAAATGTTTTAATTCCCCTAAACTACTATATGACCCCCTTGGGACCAATTTGACCCTTTGACCCCTAACCAAGCCTAACCCATAGTCACTTTTCCAAACTAACTTAAACTAGCTTATACCTAATTTGACCCTTCACCCTCGATTGTTGACGATCAAGATGACTGTTGATAGTCACCTTGATCGTTGATGGTTAGGGTGCACTTCTTTAACCACCGACATGTAAAATACCCACCTTAATTTTATAAAAATATCTTATCTTAATATTTATGTGATCCATTACATGAGCAAGTTATAATTAGAAGGCCTAGTTAATGTCTCATAATAACTCTCTTGCCTTGCCTATGAGAAGAGAGGAGCAAGGAGGTGAAATCCATCTACAATTGTTATCAAGAGCTTGTACATATAGAGTTAATTTGTTTTTTAGGTCAATCATCATCAATAATCCAATGATTAAGCCACCATGTTAGAGAGCTAAGTTGCTATCATAGCTCTGCCAAAGCACTAAGTACTATTACTCTATCAAAATCATGTCAGGATCCACCAATATATCAACTACCTCAATCAACCACCTGATCAACTTTCTACAAGATAATAATATGTTTTTGATATTCAATTAATTTATTTTACTTTTGCACTCAGCCCATCTCCCAAAAATCCATGTTGTGATCTAGTCAATCAACCATTTACCAACCCAGACCTACACACAGTAACCATTGATGGTTGTCTCAACCATTGACAATCTGCCCAACTGCCAATGGTCACCTTGACCACCGATGGCCATGTTAATCATTGATGGTCACTATGGTAGAAAATAATATCAAGTTATTTATACCTCCCTATGCTTAAGCAAATCCGATTTCTTATGTCATTGCCTGTTCACAGACCCCTGTCTAATTTTTTGAAATAGACTCGAGCCATTTAACAGTAGTATTGATTTGCTCATCACTATATTAGTCATGTCTAGTCTATTTCTTTAGCAAGAATTTATTGTGTTTAATTTTAGTACCTTATTATTATTAATGCAAGTAATTTATATTTTATTTTGTAAACTAAATTATTTAAAATGTGTGGATTGATAGCTCCTGAGGAAGCCCTTACTTCTGGGATCTAGCTAGAGTTAGGCAATCCACTCAGCTATTTATCTAATAAATAAATTTGTTTTAGTGTTATCTTATTTGTAGGTCATCCTCCCAAGACAAAGAAGAGCTCTTCACAATCATCTAATTCAATGTGCATATAATCAAATAGGTTTTTCAACCATACAAATATTTAGTTTCTTATTTTTCCTCTTTGAAATATAAGCTAAAATTCATTGAAACATTTTGGCATACTCGGTGGGACCCTAAATCTTTAATTTAGGTTTATTTTCTTTGCATCTATATACTCTTCTCTTTATATGTACTCATTAATGAAATTGAAATATCTTTTGGGTTTAAAATCAAGTGCATCCATTACTTGCTTTTAATTAAGTCACATTAATTTTATCATAGCATCACTTTTGTTACACACACTAAACCAAACCACTTTTATCAATTAAACATCAAACAAACTCGAGACAAGGCCCAACTATGATTTAATCACCTAGAAGTAACCTTACCCTTTTTTAATGATCCTACTTGGAGGTCATTACTAAGGGGAGAACCAAATTATCTCTCTAGTTGAGTATAAACTCTAGAAATTAGTATATATTAGCTAAGCACCTGACACCCTTATCGCTATGGTGTGTGAAGTGAGGGGGTAAGCCCTAATACCAAGACACATATTGATTCCCAATATAGATATTTTTGATCACCTAAATAATATAAAAACAACCATAGCTTGATTTTATAGTACATGATCTATAAGCCAACTTCTATCACATATTCTCACAACTTAAGGCATAAGTCAAAATCGAGATTAAAATTAACCATAAGATTTTAATGTAATCTAGTGTGTTTTGGAATTCCTTGATCATTTTATTACTTTATTTGTATTTGAGTGGTAAGATTTTTTGTGTTTTCCTCTCATCCTACTTGCATGATTCTTACTCATCAATAATGAAGAGACTTATAAAGTCAAAACCTATCTATAGATTATCTAGTATCCTCTACCTCTTCATCCATGGAGTATATCTCAGATGATAAGAGTTCTCATCATTTCGATGCTTTTAGTGTGCTTTGGGTAGTTTCCTAAGGTAACCCAAAATTTTCTACTTTTTTGGATAATAACCCGATAGCCTTACAACATTATCGTAACATAGTAGCTCATCGTACACCCATTTTAGTACCACCTATCGACCCAACCTATGGCATGCCATTAAGATTTTTAGGCAAATATTATATTGACACTATCACCATCTAACCATTAGTTAATTAGGCATCTACCTCAGTTGGCAACCTATCTAATGTAACCATGCAAAACTAACTAGCTCAACCCTCTAACACCCAAACACCTCCTAGTTCAACTAAGAATTATTCTAACACAACTACCACCCAACCTCTACCTACCCATACTCCAATTATTATTAGAGTACTTGATACCACCATCACTACCATTCATATGGTTACCTCCTCTCTACATCAAAATGTAGTAGCACCCATAACTTCTACCTTACCATCTATCACTACCAGGGTTACCACTTATCCCTTACTTATGACTCAACCACCCGCACCCACTCAATAATACATGCCCTCTACCCAACCACCAGAGATTGTATATTCATATATGGCTTCAACCCAACCACCTATGACCACTTACCCATATGTGGTAACTTCTAAACCTCATGTAAATTATCAATATGTCACTCAACCCCAACTAAAATATGCACCTTATAACCCTTCAAGTGCACAACCCCAAATAGACCTAATGAAGATGCTCATGGACAAGATGACTACCTTAGAGTCATCCATCTCTAGAGCTCATAATATCCTATCCTATGACTAGATCTATAATGAGCCCATCCACCCATCTGTGCTTATTAGGCCATACCCTCCTCAATGGGAACTTCCCAAATTCTCTAATTTTCATAGTAAGGAGGACCCCTAGCAACACCTTAGGGAATTTAGGCATTCATATTATTTGATTACCTATGATGATGCCCTCCTTCTCTACACTTTTCCTATGTCTTTGTTAGGACTAAAATTAGATTGGTGTAGTACCTTAACCAAGCATTCCATCTTCTCCTTCACCCAACTGGCTCAAACTTTTTTGGACCACTTTTCAATAAATATCTCCAAGAAGATTTCATCACTGAAATCTACTCTACCTAGTAGTTTGATGATGAATCTATTATTGATTTTGTAGCTCATTGTTGGAGCCTAATCAACCAACTCTCCTTTTCCCTACTTCAATCCAAACTCATAGAGCTCTTTTCTCAAGCATGCACCAAGCATATTTATTCCACATTACATGTTTAGAGTTTTTGAACTTTTGATGAAGCTTTCATCATGGTGTGTAAATTGGAGAATAGAGCCATTGACAAAGGAAAGATAAAAACTAAAATGAGAACTCTACCTAAAAAACCGATGAGGCTTCCTCCTCCAAACCAATACCAAGACCAAAATCAAGGGAACTATGAACATGGTTGTCCTTAAAGTTGCTTCCCCATAATTGGCCAACTAAAAAAATTCCTCTAGTTCCTCAAAGAAAAATACAAAGATCCAAAACCAAAACACCCAGAAGTAATTTACTCCACTCAAAGAATCTTATGCTTTGATCTTGGAGAAGCTATTGAAAGCCAATATCATATAACTTCCTCCTATTAAACCACCCTAGAAATTTGAATTTTCTCATCTTGTACCTAGTTGGTATCATAAGAATGATCTATGTGCCTTCCACCAAGTAATATGGCATGGCATTATTAGGTACAACACCTTCAAGAACATTATCCAATCACTCATTGACAAGGGTGAGATTATGTTGGATAATCCCAATGCACCTAAAAACCAAGCCATTGACATCTTTAGGTATCCTTTTCTTAACCATCCACCTGCTAAGAATGAGAGCAACATGGTTGAATTTTCTCATGATGCCCATACTATTAACATGGTTCTTGACACACTCATTACTAAAGCACCTACTGACCAACCTATATGTCCCTCACCCTCTCCACTTATTGAGGTATAAGAGTTACCTTCTCCTCTTTTGGAAACCCAAACTAAGGAAACCCACCTTTCTTGTCCTCCACTTATTGAGGTAGTGGAACCATCAACCCCTCCCTTGATTGAGATATTAGACCTAACATCTATTTTACCTTTTCCTTTAACCATCATGCAACTTACTACCCCTTTAGAGAGCATCCCAAAAGAAGGATCCCCTACGTCTGCACCTTCCACAAAGGAGTCACCCATTCAAACCTTGCATCCTTTGATTAAACAAAATGATGAGGTTATCACCCCTCTATCTCAACCTATGGGCTTATCTTTCAAGTCCACTATCTAGGGAATAAAACTAGCCTACAAACCCTTCTCTAAGTTATATCAATCCAAATTTTATGAATAATTAGGGATAACTTATATCACCAAGCAAAAACCTCCAACTACACCTTTAGCAAACTAACCGACCACTTCTATTATCTAAACCCTATCTTACCCACTAAATTGATAGCAACTTATACTAACCCAAAAATTCTTAAGTCATCCAAATAACCTAAACCCCAAGCAACCCAATCACCTTCTCCAAGCAAATTGGCCAAGCTAACCAAGAACCTTGGCACCTTCCCTACATAGAGTCTTAATCACCCATCTGTGAAAGTGTAGCTTACCTCATCAAAGCCAATAACCAAGTGCCAACCCAAATAAAGAAAGGAAGTAGAAACAACAAAAGGTTAGATAGCCAAACTCCTACCTCCCTCCACCTTTCCCTCTATCTTTGGGCCTTATCCCTCCATTTTGGTTAGAAAGTTGGTTATCCCAACCAAGACCCAACTACCATTATTGGTTACACAAACACACTTGCTTTCAAAAACACCTATCTTCATATAAATATTAATGACCAAGCTACCTATCCTAAACCCTCCTACCTCCACTTTCTCAACCTCCACCTTATCAAAATCAAAACCACCAATAAAATGCACTACCTTACCCAAACCTTCTATCACCAAACTTGCTTCTAAAAAGAATTCCACCTTACCAACAAAGGCCAAAACCCATAAACCCTCTCCACCTTTAACTGAGTCCTACTCCACCCTTTTCCAAAGGTTATTTCAAGCTTTTTTCTTGACCTTACCCCTTATCAGGTCATTTGACCCTCTTGGTTCAAAGCCCATTTAGTATGATGATCTCCAAGTGTATTCCTATCATAGGACACTGGGCCATGACATAGAGAACTAGAAAGATCTCCAAACTATTATCCATCATCTCTATGATGAATATGATCTATTAATAGATGAACCTTCCATGGGCCCATTTTTCATCTTGTTACCAATAACCACTAGCCAAAACCTACCTATTCTTCCACTCTCACCTCATAGTGATGAAGAACCAAAAAAATATCATACCCCAATTTCTCCCTCTATCCATACCATTCATGTGGTTATAAGAGCACAATATAAGGATAAGGGGAAGGTCAAGGTGTCTATTCTATGGACATACCCATATTCTACCTCCAAACCAAACATAACCCAAAAACCTTCACCTTAACCTAAACCCAAGGTATCCATCTTAGGTGTCTCTCAATCTAACCCATTTGAGTCCATCAAGAGAGTGGTACTTAAACAACTCCACCAAACCCTAGTGAAGATGAACTTATATGAGTTGATCACTAGTTCACCTCATCATCACTAGGCAATGATCAAGGCATTGTAATTGGTAGAGGTCTAACCTAAAGACCCTCAACCTTTGATAGCATTTATCAATGCTCTCCAAATTTTTAGCCTTTTTACCTTCAAAGATTCATAAATACCTTCTATCTATTTGGATAACCCTAACCCGCTCTCTTTATTACTACTTATATCAACCAAACCCACATCAAATGGGTCATTATTGATGAAGGAACTAGTATTAACATTATCTCTTCCCATGCCTACAACCAATTGAACCTTATGGATAATGTCATGTCTAAAACTTAGGCCATCCTCTAATCTTTTAATGACACTATGATGACTACCCTAGGAATAATTGTCCTCCATATCTGTGTAAGGACTCACACACTCCCTAAACTCTTCTATGTAATAGAAGGTGAATTCCAATACAATGTTTTATTGGGATAACCTTAGATCCACTCCATGGGTTACATCCCCTCTAGCCTACATCATTGCATTAAATTTGAGAATGAAGGCTAGGTCATCACCATCTAAGTTGACCCAAGCCCCTTCTTGACATGTAATATGACCTACTAACCCAATGATGTACTCTTACATCCATCTAGCACACCCTCCTTAACCAAAGACAAGACCTCTACCAAAAAATAGGAAGTCACTCCTTCTACCAATGAGGCATCAACTATATCATATATCCACTTTGATCAGATACCCACCTTAGACCCTTTGGAATCAACATTTCATCTTCTTTCATTGGGGGAATATCACCTTTTAGTGCTTGACACCTTTCTTATTCACGAGTATGGTAAACTTACTAACCACCTTGGGTATGATATTAATATAAAAATTATTATTCCCTATGGACATCCCCATTATCAAACCCATTTCATTTATAGGGGACTCGATAATCCCCTTAGTACTTCCACCACCTCCCCTTTGCCTTGACCATTCATCTCTGACTTCTCCTACCTAGACAAACTAAGTTTTGACAAAACATACTTTCACAAGTGTGCTTGGAAAGGATTTGGTCTTGGGTGGTATGAGCATGGCCCACATGAGTTGATTTCCATTAAAACCAAGAAGCCTCATGAGAAAAATGGCCTTGGTTTCATCCTACCCACCAAGAAGCAAACTAAACCACCTACCATCACCATTACTGAGGAAGACACCCCTTCCTTACCAACCTCTCCTCTGCCTATATGTAAGGATGATGACATCATCCCACCTAAATTTTTTTTGGGTCAACATGATTAGCCTAGGAACCCTAAATTTTTAGGAGGGGGAAACCATAACCATCATTTTGATCCATCCTAAGATAACAGGGGATGACTCTCCTACTATTAACACTATTCAGTGTTAGGATGATGATTTTATTCTCACCTACTTTGGTACCCCAAATTATTCCATCCATAAATCCCTTCCTCTTGAGACTTTGACCATGTTTAATGAATCCACCATGGATATTAACTTGGGTAATTTGAATATCCCCTGCATTATCAAAATTGACCAATCATTGAATGCTGAGGAACTTTAGGATTTTCCCTCTTTCTTCTAAGACCATAACATAGCATTTGCTTGGTCTTATAGTGACATTCCTATAATTTACCCTACCATTTATACCCATAACATAGTCACCCACCATGATTCCAAGCCCATCAAGTATAAACTTTGATGCATGCACCCTTGCATAGCCTTTCTTGTCAAAGAAGAGCTTCAACATATTCTATCTATCAATTTCATTCAACCCATTAATTGCCCCTAATGGGTCTTAAATGTCATACATATCACCAAATACATATGGGGACTACAAATTTGTGTAGAATTTTTTGACCTCAACCTCACTTGCCCCAAAGACAATTTTATTCTACTAAGCATCAACCAACTAGTTGATCTTACAGCTAGCCACGAGATGTTATCTCTTATGGATGAATTTTTGGGTTATAATAAGATCCTAATTTCCCCAAAATATCAATAAAATAACACCTATACCACCCCATGGGGGACCTTCTACTATAGAGTCATGCCTTTTGGGTTAAAGAATGCTGGTGTAACCTACCAAAATGCTATGACCTATACATTCCATGACCTTATCCATAAGATTGTCAAGGAATATTTGGATGACCTTCTCAAAAATCCAAACATTGAAAGGATCACTTGGTAGTTTTTAAGATCATCTTTAAACACCTTATCCATTACCATGTCCACCTAAACCCTAATAAATGCATTTTTGGGTTCTTGTCAGGAAAGCTTCTAGGTTTTAGTATCTCCCTTTGGGGAATCAAAATCAAGCCCACCAAGATCAAATCCATCCTTAAAATTCTTCCTCAAGTCAACCTTAAGCAAACCCATAGCTTACATGAGAAGATTCAATCCATTTTTTGCTTTATCTCCTAGCTTTCAGACTGATGCCAACCCTTCCACCACCTTCTAAAGAAAATGTCTCTTTTAGGTGGAATAAAAATTGTCAAAAGGCCTTTAATTCACTCAAAGAGTACTTTTTATCTCCACTTATCTTCTCCCCTCCCAATGATGACCAACCTTTCTACCTGTATATCTCCACCACTGACTACTCCCTAGAGGTAATGCTTACTCAATGATATGAATGACATAGAGAAGCCATCTACTACATTAGCCACACACTTATAAAGTAAGAGACTCAATATACCCATACAAATAAACTTTTTTATATTTATTATTTATGGCCACCAAAATTTGCCACTACCTCCTTAACCACAAAACCTATGTCATAACCAACACTGACCCACTCAAGTACATACACTCCAAACAATACCAAAACTAGTGTATGGCCAATTGGCTCATGTTTTTAGTAGAGTTTGACCTTGAGTTCCTATAATAAAATTCAATTAAGAGGTAAGTCATTACTAACTAATTGGTTGAGGCACCATTAGTTGATAATCAACCTCCTCCTCTTGAGTTCCCCAATGAGTCCATTGAAACCCTCTCTTAGGTGGACTTCACCTATCAAGTCACCAGGTTATTTGATGGATTAAAATGTCAATGTGGTGGGGGAGAAGGTATCATACTTATCCCCTTTGATGATGAGCCTCTTCATTTATCCTTAAATCTTGATTTTGAATATACCAATAATATGGCTAAATATGAAGCCCTAGTCACAGGTCTTCAAACTACCCTAGCCCTAAGAGTCAAAATGATCAAAATATTTGGTGACCCCCAACTTATGGTCATTCAAATCAATGGATTTTATCAGTGTAATAATGATGTTCTATAATAGTGAAAATAACCAGTTGATGAGCTCTTAACATCCTTTGAACACTACCACATCTAGTCAACCCCATGATCTACCAATAAGTTCATTGATACCATGGATTCCCTCACCTATAAGATCCCACCTACACCCTTTTACTCTAACCTATCTATCATTATCC
Source organism: Torreya grandis (assembly GCA_037957365.1). Taxonomy (NCBI): domain Eukaryota; kingdom Viridiplantae; phylum Streptophyta; class Pinopsida; order Cupressales; family Taxaceae; genus Torreya; species Torreya grandis. The sequence continues at coordinate 2,707,662 of JARHVA010001053.1, forward strand.
ATAGGGTTACCTAACCTTCCCATCTCAAATTACATTTTCCCACCATTTTAATGTGGAGGAGACCCATATTAACCTTTGGTATCAGTAGACCTTAGAATAACTCAATCTTTCCATCATTCCTTCTAGCCTCTCCAATAATTATCAAAGAGTGTTTATCTAGAGCACCTCTTACTACATCATTATGGGAGGAATTCTTTATAAACATAGCTTTGATGGTCTCCTCTTTCATTACCTATGCAGTCACAAAGCCTCTCATGATATCAAGGAAATGCATGATGGTATCTATGGGGGACACTTTAGTAGCCTCACTATAGCTAAATGTATCCTTTTCCTTAACTATTAATGGCCTACCCTTAACAAAGACTACTATGATTACATGAAAAAGTGTGTTAAATGCTAACAACATACTAATTTGCATCATACACATAGCCATATTCTTCATGTTTTCACCAATTTTTATCCCTTTTCATAATGGGGTCTAGACCTCATTATGAAATTAATCCCCATTCCTCATAGTGACACCATTCTATCATTACCATGTCTAAATATTTTACCAATTGGGTAGAGGCTATTCCTTTAGTCTCCACCAAAGTGGAAAAGATTGTTGACTTTTCAGGATTGACACTTGCACATCCCCTTTGCCTTATGGGAATATTGAACTAAAATTAAAACCCCAATGGGTGCTACACCTTTTTATCTCATGTTTGGAGTGGAGGTCATCTTACCTCTCAAGGTCTAAATACCCTCTCTTCACATATCTTTATAAGATCTCATTTATGAGGATGACTATCATCATCACCATTTAGTCAGATTGAGCTATTTGATGAGTGTCACTTAGTAGCCCTTACCCATCTCCATGTCTATCAAGAGCACATCAAGCGTGCCTATAATAAACACCTCAAAGTGTGAAAATTCAACATTAGAGCCCTCATCCTAAAGGAAAATTAACATGTCACCAATTTGGAGAAAAACAAGCAGGGCAAGTTTGCTTTTAATTAGCGTGGACCTTATATCATAACCCATAAGTATGGATCAGGTGCTTACCAATTATCTTCTCTAGAAGGAAATCTAGAACCTAAGACCCTCAATGCTTTGCATCTGCATCCATTATTTTATTAAGAAGGATCAAGTTCACCTTTTATTTTAACTAAAACTCATCCCTTAATTTCACATCACATTTACCACCCTATTTTAGGGATAATTAATTAAAACTAAATCATGTGATTATCTATCACAATCATAGCCTAATATTGAATAATGGGTACCACAACTCTATCCATGGCATGATTCTCATGGTACTTTCTACCCTTTTATTGGGATGGATTCCCATGATCATTATCACCTAAACCTCTTTAAACTTAATCAACCTCTTGTGTTTTTAGTTTTGCCTCATAAATGTGATCCTTAAACCTATATAAGCATGTCTAGGTCAAGTAAAAATTAAAAATTAAAATAACAAAATCCACACCAATCACAATCATGGGTCATTCCTAGCACTCATAGATTGCTCCCTTAAAGGACAACTATATAATCATACTAAAATTGCAAAAATATAAGGTAGATTGTTCCCTTGAAGGATAACTATCACAAAGATTTAAACAAAGCAAATAAGTTTAGAACACTCCCTTGAAAGATGGCTGAGTAAAGAATTTGTCAAAAGTATAATAATTTCTTGGAAGATTCCTACATTGATCAACTTCCCCTATATAAAAACAAAGTAAAAGACCCATTTTCAAAGTCACAACAAAAACAAACTAATTTTTAAAGCTACAATCGGATCTCACACAACAAAATATAGTGGAAACCATAATCAATTTTCATAATTAGAATTCTTACATCGATCAATCTATACTTTGTATGTCATAGACTTGTTTATACTGACTCTTTGGACACCTAAAGAAGAGGCATGCCAATTTCACAAGAAGGTTCCATTTTCATCCATCTACCCTTTATGCACTATAAACAAGGGATTTTGAGATTACTTATCATTATGTGGTCAAGACACCTTTTCACCAACTAACGAGCACTAATGTGAAGCATGCAAAGGGCTTATGTTCATTAAGATAGTCTAACTTTGGTTTTGTTCTAGTCTTTGTCAAAGAAGAAGCATCGTGCCCTCTTCTTATCCTATCATGACTAGTTGATATTTTTATTATGATGTTTGTCTCTTGATTATATTTTTTTTCTCCCATCTAGTGTTGTTAGTTAGCTTACCTCATGTGCTTTACCCTAAGCAAGATAAAAACAACCATAATCATAATAGGCATATCCATGTATGTCATAAGTAACATCTTAATCATAATCAAAACCATAACAAGCATAATAAACCATAACATCCATGATCAATATAATAATCAACGATTTTCCACCACATGTCTAAATCTAAATAATGAAGCACATACTCATTATAACTAAACATGTCATAAGCATAACCATAAATAAAAGCCATTTCATGCCTACCTAGATAAATCTATATCTGTGTCTAGTATCCCTAACATAATCATAATCCATATGTAATATAACATCAAATCATAAGAATTAAACATCAACCATACACCATGAGCATAAGCAATGAACATAGATCAAATATATACATCTCATGAGTTTAAATAACATAATAATGTGTACAAGCAGATTAACTTGTCTCTCTCAAAATGTACATCTCATTGAATTAGCTCATAGGCTAAAATCAAAATGATATACAAATAATATATAGTATGTCATAGCCAGGCCCCTAAGGCACCACTATCTCCTAGTGCACCATTAGATCCTGGTACCTGTCCTCTTGTAGCACCTATGTACCCACCTAGACATGCAACCCACTGACCCAAAGTCACTACACCTACACCACCTACCAAGCTAGCTTTGTACTCATCCCATTGGGGATCCTATGGAAATTTTGTCAGAAATATGGCCTCATAATACCATATCTCCTCAACTATGGCCAAGTGCCATGCCATAGGGATACTACCTAGTGGTCTTGATGGTGATGTAGCTATTCTTCCTCTCTATCTCAAAGTATCCCTCTCTTGGGTCACCAAGCCTAGTGAAGTCCTCACCTAGTCTCTCTTTCCTATCATAGTGGCAACCTATCCCTATAGAGTCGTAACCTAACCTTATAGTGTGAACACCTATCCATATAGTAATTTTACCTATACCTATGCTTGTGTTATGGCTAGTGCCTCTCTTTCCTTTCTATCAAGGCCAACCCTCTAGTCCCCTTTCCCAGCTAGGTCCACATCTATAGGCCCTACCTCCATCATCCCCACGAATAGTTATCATCACATATAATGCCTAGTACTATGCCATGTACCCATCTATAAAGCTAACATAATCTATTTATGACCTAGCTGGCAGCTCCTCATGGTCTAGTAAAGTCGGTATGGGATGTGGTTCTAGTAGTAAAATATATGTGTCTTCATGCATGTACCTTATAAATGCACTTAGAATACCCTATGCTAGGTTGAACTATCTATGTAACCTATCAAAAGGGATAATATCCACCTCCCCATCCCTCCTACTAAATATCTACCTGTAGATTTATAGGGAGAGTATCTACCTCCTGTAGCTAGGCCATACTAGAAACTAACCATAGACCCTCCACAAAATGTCACCAATCACTAGTGCACCTTGTGCACCCTTAAACTAATCAACATCATGGGCTCCTCCCCCTATACCTAAGGTGGCAAAGTCACCCTTCTAGCTCATGAACCCAACTAGGAACTCAATCTATGTGTACCCTACCCATGATAATCCCACTAGCCTTAGCACCCATATGTGATCATAAGCCCAACAATGTAGAACTAGGCTAATACTGCTACCATCCCTCATATGGGCCTTTAACCCCTATAACTCCATGTATATCTAAACTAAGAGAATAGGTGCCCAGCCAAACACTATCCTCCCTAGTAACAACTACACCAATACCCCTAGTAGCAAATATGGGAATCACCTATTGCTTGAGTAAGGAAGAGCAAAGCAAAAGATGACCATCATGAGCATGGTCATCAGTATCATCTCTCCTAGATCCCTCACATATAATGTGTTGTATCTAAACTAACTAGCATGCCATCAGACCCAATCACTATCATCTTCATATAATAGCTTGATGTGTTCTTCTCATTGCTCTCATTTTATATGATAGATCAGATCACCCTAGAGCAAAAATCATGTGATCCTATGAACATCCTTAGGGAAGATCATCATCTCATTAATCAATAGTAAGAAGGTGTTGATAGTGGGATCCCATCTCTTGATGAGTGCTAAAATCATAAAAATATCCCAAGGCACATGTTGATAGTGCCTCATGGCCCCCAACCCAACCTCCTCCATGCGGGCCCAATCAACTGGGGTCATCCCCTATTAGATCTCTATGAAGATGCATTACACTCAATCATGTATCTATATCTACTCCTTTGCCTACACTAATTTAGAAATAAATCTTATTTCATTAGCCTTACCAAACATAAACCTACTAAGCACCTCCTTTTTATAACACCCAAAGCTTTTTTCTACCTAAATTAACACAAGAAACTTTTAATGCACCCCATTAAACATTTAGGTAAAGTCAACCATAAACGGTCATGGTGATCACTGATAGTAAAGTATCCTTACTTTTATGGGTATCAACCATTGACAATCAAACTCAACTGTCGATGATCACTATGGGTCTTTTGGTAGTGGAACACCCAAACCCTACCATACCATAAAACTACCTAAAATACAACTAGTATAACCTACTTTACTACCTTAAGGTCCTAACCCACCCCATTTTACCTACCCACCTAATCAATTTCGAATTTCACTTACAAATTTATCCACAAACCCAAAAAACCCTAACTAGGGCATCAACATTCAAACCAACCCTACCCTCACCCCATTATAATTACCAAATTCAAGCTAAGCTATCAAATTAAGGACACCCCCTACCTCATTCTATGACTGCCACTATGAAATTTGTCTAAGACCTACTCATCTTCATCCACACTTGCATGCTCCTTGTATCCTCATTAGTCTCCTTGGTCTGCTCTCTATCTTAACTAACAGTCAACCTCCACCTCAATAGTCATCTTTAGCAAGATTTTTACCCAAAATCACAAGCACAAGAGCTCCAAGTCAATAATTTGTCAATAGTAATAATGAGTTAAAAATGATTCCATTTAAAATTTTACCCCATAGACTTTTAGGGTTTCCACCTTGACTGTCAACAATCAGGGTGATCATCAATGGTCACCCTTGGGGACCCTAATCATCAATAGTCAAGAAGCCCACCTCTTTTTCTCTTGCCTTGAGAAGCCCTCTTTAAGAAGAATCTAATCAACCTACCCACCCATGGAGACTACCTTCTCCTCCCACCCAAACCACCTCATCACCTCACCATTGGTTCATTTTAGCCCAACTGGTGTGCATTTTATGATGACATTTACCTGGTCCTTTAACTGTAGCAACATTACCATGTTGACCCTTTTTGAATTTACACCACCTCACATTTACCTGACCCACTTGTGTCTTCTTGCGAATACTTCCTACCTTAGATACCCATGACACTTGACCCATTTGTGTTTTGACCAAGAGCACTTCCTACCTTAGATACCCATCAAAACACCAACCTTGTCTAGGGGACTTGATAGGACTAACTTGATCAACTATGCGTAACATTGTGGACCAATTATTTAGTCACTATTCCTTGTAGAACTAATATTTATTTTTACCAACTATGACAACCTAGTCAATGTATGATCTTGGCTATCACACCTTTTTCTCACTTTGTGTGCTTATTTGTGCTTCAGTGCCCAACCTATCACCAACCTTCATGATGTCTACCTTCATCATCATCTTCACCCAACTTATCAAACATACACCCAATTCTATTTTACCTCATCGACTCTTAGTTTGAGGGAGAACACCTCCTCCCATAATTAGGGTAATTAGAACTTTGACTAGTAATCTATTTTTGTTTTACAGCTTATTGATTGAAAGCCATATAATAAAAATGGGAAAAATATAGACACCAAAAATTTGCACACCATAATTTCAAATGTCATAATTCCCCTAGAATACCTTAGGACCCATTTGGGACCAATCTAACCCTTTGACCCCTAATCAAGCCTAACCTATAGTCAATTTACCAAATTGACTTAACCTAGATTTTACCCAATTTGACCCTTCACCCTCAACCACTGATAATCAGGATGATTGTTGATGGTCACCTTTACCATCAATGATTAGGGTGCACCTCCTTAACTACCAAAATGCAAAATACCCACCTTACTTTTCTAAAAATATATTGTCTTAATCCATGTGTGAGTCATTGTATGAGTGAGTTATAATTAAAACTCCTAGTTAACATCTTGTTACAACTCTGTTGCCTTTCTTATAAGAAAAGAGGATTAGGGAGGTGAAATCCATCTACAATTATTATCAAAAGTTTGTGTATCTAGAGTTCCTTTGTTCTGTAGATCAATCATTATGATCAATTTAGCGATCTAGCCACCATGTTAGAGAGCCAACTTGCCATCATAGCTCTGCTAAAGTGCTAAGTACTGTTACTCTACCAAAATCATCTTAGGATCCACCAACATATCAATCACCTCAATCAACCACCTCAATCAACCACCTAATCAAATTTATATAATATAAGTACTTTTTTTATATTTAATTACTTTATTTGCCTTTCACACTCAGCCCAACACCAACCCATTTCCCAAAAATCCACATTGTGATCTTATTAATCAATCATTTACCAACCCATACCTACACATAGTAACCATTGATAGTTGTCTCAACCATTGATGGTCTGCCTAATTGTTGATGGTCACCTTAACCACCAATGATCATTGTGGTAGAAAATAACATCAATTTATTTTCACTTCCTACCCTCAACAAAATCTAATTTCTTGTGTCCCTATCTAATCATAGACCCCTACCTAATTTTTTGAAATAAACCCAAGCCATTTAGCACTAGTATTGATTTTTTCATTACTATATTAGTCATTTATAGTATATTTATTTAGCAAACATTTCTTGTGTTTAAATTTTGTAACTTTTTATTATTGATGCAAGTAATTTTTATTCTATTTTGTAAACTTAATTATTTAAAATGTGTAGATTGATATCCCTCAAGGAAAACCTTGCTTCCAAGATCTAGCTAGCGCTAGGCAATCCACTTAGCTATCTATCTAATTTTTTTTTGCTTTAGTGTTATCTTATTTACAGGTCATCCTCCCAAGCCAAAGAGAATCTCTTCACAATCATCTAATTCAATATGTGCATAATCAAATAGGTTTTAAAACCATACTCGTATTTAGTTTCTTCTTTTCCCTTTTCAAAATACAAGTTGAATTTACTGAAACAACTACATACCCAAAAATGAATTTAGAGTCGATCAAAATCTAGAATTCATCCTTGGATCTCGACATGAAATGATATTTCATGGAAAACCATGCAATCAATACACCTTTTTCATGAATCTCTTCACAAGCATAGGTGCATCATTTGTAAGGTTGCCTGATATGAAGTGGGATACCTTAGTTAATTTGTCAACTACAACCAAGATCATATCATTTGATTTCATGATAATGGTAACCCCTAGACAAAGTCCATGTTAATCACCTACCACTTCCATTTTAGTATATCATGTGGATATAACAATCCATCCAAATTTATATGTTCAAATTTCACACACTAACATTCTAGACAATGAGAAATAAAATCTATTACATCTTTCTTGATCCCTTTTTATAAATAAAAAGGTCTAAGATCAAACATGAGCTTAGTTACTATGGGATATCCTAAATATGGGGCATTGTGTAGTTATTTTAGCATTGTGATCCTAATATTTTCTCTATTAAGCACATCTTATCATTTTATCATAAAATACCATCACTCTCTATCTTAAATCATTTATACCTAAGATTATAAGCATTCTTAGATAATGATTTCTTGACCTGATTATAGAATTCATCTCCTGGTAAGAATTTGATTACCTAATCTCTAAAAGTAGTCTTGATAGTATCTATGATTGCTATGTATGTTAAATAGCTTAGAGCATCAACTACTCTATTCTCCTTACCTTTGATATAATTAATATCAAAATCATAATCAAATAAGAAATCTAATCATCATCTGTGATGAGCATTCAAATTCACTTGTGTGAATATGTACTTGAGTCCCAAGTTATCCGTCTTAAGCTCAAATGGTTTTACAAATAGATAATGCCTCCAAACTTACAAGGCATGCATAATTGTTGAAAGTTCTAAACCATGAGGGTCATAATTCACCTCATATGGATTTATTTTCCTAGACTCATAGGCTACAACTAAACCATCTTGCATAAGAAATCCTCCAAGTCCATCTCTAGATGTATCAGTAATCACTAAGAATTAACCATTAGGATTAAGAACTCTTAGCACTGGTGCTGAATTAAGCCTCCTTTTTAGCTCCTAAAAGGATATTTCACACTTGTTTGACTAGATAAAACTCTGATTCATATATTGAAGATAGGTAATTGGATTAGCTATCTTAGAGAAATTCATAATGAATTTCCTATAATAACTTGCTAATTTTATGAAACTCCTTACCTCATGCACATTATTTGGCACTTGCCACTCCATTATGGCTCTTATCTTTGTTGGATCCATTGAAATAACATATGAATAGATAATATGTCCAAAATACTACATTATATTTTTAAAAATGCACACTTGGACAACTTATTATATAACCCATGCTTTTTTAAATGTTGCAAAACTAATTCTAGATGCTGCATATGCGATTTCTCATCCTTGGAATAAATGAGGATGTCATCTAGAAATACCAAAACAAAATGATCCAAATAATATCTAAACACACTTTTCATAAGATTCATAAATGTTGTTGGATAATTTATCAACCCAAATGGTAACACTGTGAACTCATAGTGCCCATATCAAGTTCTAAATTTTGTTTTCAAAATATTCTCATCACAGATTCTCAACTAATGATATCCTAATCTAAGATCAATATTATAAAAAAAATCTTTCCTCTCACATTTGATCAAATAGGTTATCAATGCATGGAAACAAATATATGTTCTTGATTTTCACCTTGTTCAACATTTTGTAATCTATACACAAGTGAAGAGTACCATCCTTATTCTTGACAAAGATAACTGGTACACCCCATGATGATACACTTGGTTGAATCAGCCCTTTTAATAGCTCTTGAAGTTGTGCCTTTAACTCAAAAAATTTGGTGGTTATCATTATGTACGATGCCTTATATTGTGATTTTGATCCAGGTATGATATCAATCAATAAATTAAACTTGTGCTTGGGTGGAAATCCTAGTAATTATTCCAAAAACACATATTGAAAGTTCTTTAAAAAAAGATAATCATCTATGGATGGTTCCTTAGATTCTTCTATCTAATTTATCTTAATGATAAATGCATGACATCCCTTCCTCTGAGCTTTATTGAGTTAAATTTCATAAATCTAACTTAGCTTTAACTCCCTTTTCTAACCTTGAAGTTGTATTTGATTTCCAAAATTATCTTGAAACTCAATCTTCTCCAAATAATAGTCAACCTTAGCTTTATGCTTCATAATCTAATTGACTCCTAGGATCACATCATATGACCCTAATGATGCATCATTAAGATCTACTCTATAGTGAATTTAGGTAACCTAATCTCTTCCTTGAATTAACACATGTCAAACTTGACCTTAGACTCATTCCCATATTGTACCAATCATGAATTTGCCATAAATCCAAATTTTCTAGATAGTTTACTAAGCATTTTAGGAGTAATGAAACATTCTATAGCTCTTATTTCAATCAAAATAGAAATTTGATGATCAATCAAAATAATCGATAGTTATATGGGTGGAGTTTGATACTCAACTTGATGATTGTCAATAGTTTCATGAATCCATTGCTAAAATGTACCTAATAAGGATGAGAACCATTATTTTTTGACTTGTCTTGAGGACATTCTTGAGCATAATGGTCACCTCCTTAAATTAAGCAATCTCTAACTAGTCCTTTTTTGTTAGACTATTGATTTAACTTAAAACCACCCTTGAAACCATTATCAAATTTTTTGTTCTTTAAACCACTATTGAACTTGGCATTTTGATTCTTGAACTAATTGTTGGAGTCTCCACTCCTCTGCTTCTAGTTCTTTTTTTTCAAATTTGGTTTAGAACTTCCAAACTTCTTATTGAACTTATCTATAACTTGGAAAAGAGATTTAAGTTTATGTTTCTTCTTGACTGCCTTCTCAAAAACCTGATCCATGATAGATGGCCCATGCACATCTACTTCACAACCAATTTGGGGTTTTAATCCCATGATGAATTTCCTAATCCTAAATCTCTCATTTTCTTGATACTGAGGTACATACTTAAGGAGCTTGGTGAATTGATCCTAGTATTCATTTACCAATAGATTTCCTTGATTAAGATTCTAAAAATATGTAAGATTTTAATCAAAGTATAGTTATGGAATCTATCATGACCTAAATAATGTCACAAACTATTCCCAGGTGGTGTTGGTTGAGTTGAAGTTCATCATGAGCTTCTTGTTTGCCCACCAAGTTGCTAATTAACAAGTTGATAAGCTCTCTAGACTGCTTTTATGACTTTAGAGTAGTTCTTGATCTTTAAATATTTCTCCATCTCTATCAACCATGCTTCAAATCCATCTCTTGATATAGTTCTATTGAACTTGGATGGATTTACCTTTTTCATGTCTTGTGCCAACTCTGTAACTACTTGAGTGCTCACATCTTATGGCACTTCCTCATGCCTATACTCTTGAAGATGTTCTTGATTAGTAGGATGCTCTTTAGGTTCTTCCTAAGCATTCACCTCTTCATTGACATGCACTCTTTATTTTAGGGCCATGATTCAGTCCCTAGTCTCTTGCATGTTTGTGAGGATTTGATCTAACTTTACAGCTTGCTCAATAGCAAACTGATTTGGATCAATAAGGTGCTTGGTGATCCAAGTACCCTCACCTTCTAGTCTAACACACACCATTTTTATTCTTGATTAATAAGAGAATAAGTTTGCATTAGCAGACACATTAAGTCTTAGAGTTTGAGGCTCAACTCTGATACCATAATGTAACAACCCCACTAAGTTTTAACATAATAGAGTTTTAAAAAAAAAATTATTACACATTCATTTAACATATTTCACCATGATAAATATAATTATCAGATATTTTACTAAATAAATTATATTAGTTACCACCGTAGGGTTTATAGATAATCCATTTAGCTAATGATCACCATGAAAAGATATAACAAATCATGAACAATGATGGATATACAATAAAGATTGCATTTAATTCATTAAAGTAATAATATAATTTCAGCCACAACTGATACAATATTACAACCACTGTTATAAATATACAATAAATAAATAGTATAGGTTTAGCAATAAATAATGTCTCAAATAATAATAATACAATGATACAAAGCTCTGTAGAGCCTAGGTCTCCATGAATCAAGTATCAATATGTAATCTCAAGTGTAGTACTCCTATGGGAAGGGAGCATCATCTGAGTGCTTTTCCACACCAACCATAGACCATAGATCCCCTAAACTATCTCCCACCAAGGAAATGACCCTCTATTCATGAATGGGTAGATAATGATGATACAAGAATATAGAATGACAAACTAGAACCTGTGTGCTATAAAATATCTAATACATGAGGTGTGCCATAAAGAAATCCATTATAACATGATATCACATAAATATGAAAACTATATCAACACATGTAATGACTATGTTTAAAAATAAACATTACTTTGGCTAGTGTTTTTTAATAGTTAAGATCTCCAAGATTCATTAATTTTATACACACTACTTAATTAGATTAGACCTCATCTTGCATTTATGGTGCTAATTAAACCAATAGAATCCATCCACTGCTTATTTAGTGTCATAAATGTGAGATTGGGTTAAAATATATAATAATATAAAAACTAATAGATTCAATAAGAATATTTCTTATTAGTAAATATAAATACACTATGTATGGAAATATCAAATACATAAATTTTAGTCCATAAAATGTAATGAAATGAATCTAATATAATCTAGTTTATTACAAAATAATAAACATAATTATAAATAGTCCTTAATATAAACATACCATTTGGGTAAGAATTATATCTAGATTGCAAGTTACCCAACATCACAAAGTAACTTAAAATGTTATTTCATCCACAAAACAAACATTAATCACAACTTATTTATTTGTTTATATTCCACATATATAACAAAATCCAATCATAAAAAGACTTAATAAGATCTCTTCTATTTAATCAATTAAATACCTTATTTTAATTCTTCATCTAAAAATTAAATATATCACAAAGCACCCATTTTACCTTGTTATAATATATATATATATATATATATATATAGTTTTATACCATGTATACATATACACTATTTTAAGGATTATACATAAATTTGTACACAAACACAATTAAGATAATGTATACATTATATTTGAACTAGACATCCACTATCTATGATCTTAGAGTATCTTGTATACTCTTGGTATACTTTTAGTCTACAATAAAATTATTCCAATACCTTTAATATACTAGATAATTCCTCATTTACTTATTTTGACTAAAAATAAATAGAACACATCTGATTTATAATTCAAACACAACCAAACAATTATGCACCAATTTCATTATTTCAAAATTACACAAATCATTCAATTCACAATATTAATCAAATTCCTTGCATATAAAATGATCAAATATTTTATACTTAGTCAACTATATCCAAACCTTGAGAATTATATAATAAAACTTAGTCCCTTACCACCTAAATATGCCTTAAATAATATAATATATAGATACTCAGACCTATTATAATCTCCATGAGGGTTTCACTCACAAATTAAAAACCCAACTATATGTATGTAATACAAAGACATAACCAAATAAACTCAACATGTTTACACAGTCCATACATAATAGGTTCGAATGATAATCATTTAACTCTACCAAATCAACATTTGCTTATTATGTATAAATATATGCATAAAAATGCATACACAGATAATTGATGAATTTCTATCTGACTATATTTCTATCATTGACATCATTACTTGGTTCAAGGCCTTATATGTGTATGGCTTTACCCAAATTAACTCCAAATTTTGTATGTAGTAAATTATGTACACTACATGATTTAAAATAGAGACAAGTCTATATACCATACACGTAATTCAAAAATCCATATAAAACCAATGCAAATAGAATTCATTCAAAAACCACAACCTTAAAATTTATTTATACATATATCATAAGTTGGTTATAGCCCAATACACATAGAATCCATTTAAAAAACCCTAAATTTTAGGATATATGTATATGTACAAATACATATGTATGTATGTATGTATAAATCATTAGAGATAAATCTAAGTACACACACACACACACACACACACACACACACACACACACACACACACACACACACACACACACACACACACACACACACACACATACATAATACATAAGTGTGTATGTGTGTGTATCTTCACAGTTAAATTTTTGATAAAAATATATATGTCTTTCACCCAAATTTCCAGCTAGGTATAAACACAATTAAATTTTGTCTCCCTGAACTATTTCAAAAACCAAAATTGAGTTAAAGACCCTACCCAAAATACCCTTTAAATGAAATAACCATACAACTAATTCCACAAGGTTTACAAATTGAAATAAGAATTAAGAAAGAGATTTCATAGATATAGTATAACCATGGAAAAATCTTATAGCTCTATCCATTCCACTAGGTTTACTTTAGGTTGGATGTAGGGTTATGTGGATGGCTGAGTCATCTACAGGGCCCCACATTCAACCAATTTTGTTTTATAATTTCAAAAATAAATGAAACCCAGTAAAACCTTTATCAATTCCATTCCAAAAATCCATCAAACAAAACACAAGAATTTAAAATACATCACCAACCTATAATAGATAATTATAATGCTAAGGAAAATGCATTTCATCTTCAATCCTTAGCTTGAATACCCTTTGTTCTCCTTTTGCCTACTATACCCATGTATGTCATGTCCTCCCAGGCCTCCTTCCATTTTCTTTTATTATTTTCCATCCCATTACTTGATATGAATTTCTCCTCTATTCTTGGTAGACAATTAATTACTAAAATAATGAATGCCCAGAATAACTCAACAAAATTCCACTTAGCTACAGTCCACCACCATTTCTCATGCAGCCAACCTTCAAAATCACATAATGGTTTAATAAAAATTATTTTTAACTTGAGTCAATGAGAGATTATAAACCCTAATCATCTCAAAACTTATCAATAACCATTTCAATAATCATTATATAGTCCTTAATATTATGCATACCTTTTGACTCTATAATATCTTTGCATGTCAACTTTATACAAAGTCTTCCAACATAATAATTCCATGCAATGTCAACTAAATGATAGTATGGATAACATAATAACCATATTACAAGGTAATACATAAATGAATTTAAAAGACCATTGACATTATTACCAAGTCATCCAAAAACCAAACACTATGCATTTGATCTCAAACTAGAAGTTAACTCCTTAGGTTAAACAAATAATCATAGGCTTTAGCAAGATTCATCAAACACAATGATAACATGACATCACTATATGTGCACGCTTCACTCACTTGTTGTCTTTGTCAATTTCATATAAGCACATTTGCATAAAGGAAATTGTATAAATATAAAGTATTTAAAAGGGAATCATACTTTCATGAATGGAATAAACAGAATTAAATGGAACTAAATGTTTTAGAAGCTTCCTTAATAAATTAACATGCATTAAAAATACTGAAATCATCTATGACACTCAATAATATATGCATAATTAAAGAATTAAAATATGAATACATGAAAAATTGAATATGCTTAGCTAATATAATGAGTCAGTATCTTCCCTACAATTCCTCTTGAGAGGGACCTCCTTGTTTGGTCCTGATATCCAATCCTTCCCTTGAAATCAAAATGTGTTTACTAAAAACTATTGAATCTATTCATATCTGATAATAATTAATATTGCTACATTAAGATTACAATGGCTAAAAATGATTTTACCTGATCACACTTAGATTTTCTATCTCCTTCATATTTTATCTACTCCCTAGCCTAAATCTCTACTTTAATAGATATATAAGAGCATAAAATTATTTCTCAACAAGAAATTACAAAAATTTGAGTATATTCATATTATAGAGAACATAGCCAATAATGTCTACAAGACATAAACAAGGGTGATGTTATTGGGAATTTGGAATGATTAAAATACAATCTAATAGGAATGCTCAACAATCTAATCCCTCCTCATCACATATGCCTATATAGGTCCATGTACACATGTTCTTCAATCTTTGTCATTTGGACTAAAATCAACATAAAGTTTGGTCATTACAACTATTTCATGCTTAGACAAGCTACAAAGAGTTATTTAGGTTTGTTATAATAGTTCCTAGTGGCTGCAAGCTGATGACCTGTTGCTTACTAGTCATGAATACCTTGCATGCAATATGGTATTATGGATATGTATATCTAGATTGCATTCTCATTACTCTAGGACATAACCTTTTGGTTTTGTTATACAGAGGCCCTATCACTCAAGTTACTCAACACATAATATGAGAAGTAAAAGCATCATAATAAAATATAACATATTCAACTTTAATCACAAGATAAAAACTAACTTCATTCCCATAAACATAGTTAATATATATCATCATAATTAGAGTACTTAAAATAGGGAAATGTATAAAACATATAGGAATGTTTAAATTTAGAGGCAAAAAAGGTAGATATATAGGGGTTCAAATTTTATCATTCACATGTCTCATCACACCCCTAACTTAAATTGTTGCTCATCCTTGAGCAACCAAATTTTTCATTTGAATAACACACATAAGTATGAAGTCTATTGATTCTGATGCACTTGTGCTTTGCTTTCCATATAAACCATGTCGAGCCTCAAACTTCAACCATATTTTATCTTATTTTACCTCATCAATTGGCATTATCCTATCCAATCTAGAATGGGATACCAAAATGATAGTGGCTAAAAAATTAATAGCCAACAAACTTGGTCCATTCCTTGTAATTTCTATGTAAGTATGAATTTGGTCAAGGGTAGTTTTGAGATTATGTTGAGAGAATGGTTCTTTCTTCTTTAAATCAAGAGTAATCTCATTCCATATGTTACCACAAACTTTGAATGCATCTTGTCTTATGGTTGTTAACAATCCCAGGTAATAGTTTTGAGCTTTGACTTGCTTCTTTACAAATTGGGAAGCTACTTCCTTTATTTTAATTAAATAAATACATTTTTATATTATCACCTCAATCCTAATGGACTCTCTTCTTATCATCAAATAAAATTATTTTTAGTTTTCTTTATAGTTTACTAATTCTTGGCCCATGTTATTCTCATGCATTAGATATGAAGAATAAGCCTTGAGTAAGACATATCCTGCATATAAATTGGGGTTCCACTCTACATTATGAGGTATATCATAATTATTCAAATATAATTCACATAATTGAGCCTATTCTTTAGGTTTACCAATATTATACATATTAAATAATGATTAAGGATCTGTTTCCAATCATGGAAGATCACATTATACTCTCATAAACTAAAATTTCAACCGCTATTCTTCAAGGTAAATAGAATAGACCCAGGCAGTTGGCTTGCATCTTATTAAAATATCTATCAACTGAGCCAAATCTTTAAATTTTGATTTTAGTTTCATGAGTTGTTCTGCATCTTCCTAAACTTTATTTTTTAATTATTATTTTTCTTTCTTCAACTGGCCATAGTGTTTGAACCAACTAGATTATGCAATTTAGAACTGCTCATCTCCTTGTAGATACATCTCAAATAAAATAAATGTTGAGTCATGTTTTTCTAAGTAGAAGTGGTTTCCATATATCTTTGAATAACAAGAATGGTAGAATTTTCTTGGGTTTTTGGCTACATTGTGGTTATAGGTTGAGACTTGGTACAATTGGTTCTTACATATGTGAGGCAACTTGTGCTAATGTATCTAATTTGTTACTTTATTTAAACATCTAAACTTACCCCTTAGTATTTAAATTTACCTAAGTGCTTACTCTAGGGTCTTAAATTATCATTATGAGGATTTTTTAGGAATCACATACCCTTGTCTTTAGGTTTTTTAGGCATTTTTCATCCCTTTCAATTGATTGCTCTTTGTCACTTTATTCAATCAATTTCTCTTCCTTACTTCCTTTAGTCTATTGTGAAGGCTCAAAACTCAAGGAAGAAGAGTCTTACTCGTCATTGATAATATCCATTAATCATGAGTTTATTCATTTTCATTTTTAGATGATCCCTCATTAATATTAAGTATGATAGGAGAGGATAAGATAGGCCTTTTCTATGGTATTTACATTATTCAGTGTGATTATCTCCTATAAGCCTAAGGAATTTTAGGCTTCTTAGTTGGTTTAGGGTTTGGAGTGGATTCTTCTTCTTCAAATGAAGAATGTGAAAGAATCAATATTCTCCACCTCTTTGTTACTTTTTTTTCTCTTGTTACCTCTACTATATGTTTGACCCCTTATCTCGTTAAGTAAAGGACTCATGCCAATATGACATCCACATTAGCACGAAGGAATCATTTTGTATAGTGGTTAGCATTTTGGCACCAACTAGAGGTTATAGCACATACCTTGTGCTAGTTGGTAGGTGGTTAACTATCTCCAAGATTTCCAAGGCTTCTTTTAGGATTGGTGATACATGGTGACTATAACAGAGTTCACAAGGTTATGGAGCTGGTAGGTATGATGACCAAGATCTAGCTTGGCACTCAGCGTGCACCTTCCACCCTGAAAAAGATGCTCTTAAAATTTAGTAAAGGATCTTGAATTATTTGGACTAAGGAGATAGAGAATTATAGTAGATCTCTATAAAAATGAATTTTCTCTATATACATGGCTTTGATAGCCATTAAAATTAGGAGTAGTATGTATGTCATGAAGGCTCCATTTTTAATTACCCAAACTCATCTATGAGCCTCCAAGTCATTAAGTAATATGAACTGGACATAGATTATGCTATAAACTCTAATATCTAGTTTGAACTATAATTAATGATGAAGATTATTATAGTAGAATATGATGTGTCTAAATTATGTGTATTTTGTATTGCTAATGAAATGTGAAATGGATGTAATGTTGTAGTTTAAATTCATTTATATTAATTAGTGCTCATGCGTGCTTCTAGTTCACATCATTAATGAAATCTCTATAGACTTTAATGATATCTATAACTTACATAAATATTAAGTATAGAGCCTGTGCCAAGGGTTTCTATCCTTGTTAGGAGTTTGAGTCTAACATGATTAGTTTGAGTTAAAGTAGCCTTTTGACCATTCAAGTGCCTATATAACATTAGGATGTCTAACAAAGTATTATGCCGACATGAAACTAGGCTTAGTCCATGAAAGAGTTTCACCTATGGATTTACCTAGATATTTATTTGAATTGATCAAGTACCCTTATTTAAGCCTTGTGCCATTACATAACTAACCCAATGTGAGCCCCAATTCCTTCTTAGTTGTGCTTCAAGTGAGTGCATAAGGCTTGTGCCTTATATGGATTGATGCCAACACAACCAAGTGTTTAAATGTTGAGTGCAAAGGTAGTATCCCATGCATGTGCCTAGTTATAATAAACCAAGAACTGACTAAGACAACTTTGTGCACTTTTTTACAACATTGCTAGGACCCATGTTAAATTTTGTTGCTAACAGAATGATGTACCAACTTTACCTTAAAAACATCAAACATTGGCTGAAATAGATGGAAGACAGCTTTGCACTGAATCATCCAACCTACCAAGAACAAAATCCAAGAAAATGGGTTCAAAACAACATATATTTTTCTTCATATGAGATCTTTTTCTATGAGTGGAAAAAAGAGTTATTAGAGAGACTTGAGACCCTAGATGCTACTTGGACTAGAGAAGTAGATAAATGGTAGCAAAGAGTGATAAATAGCTACATATTTAAGTTTGTAGTCTCAACACACTCATGCCCTGAGGAAGCAGAGTACCAATTTTTATGTGACCCTAGAGGCATGTTTGTGAAGGAATTTGGCACAAATCTCAAAAATATAATGGTAGATTATGGTTTTGAAACTTTTGGGATGGAAGGATAAAGTCTTTTTATGTATGAGTAGTTCAAATGGGGAAAAGGGGATGTGTAGGTGAGGTGTAATGGAAGGGGATGAGAAAAGTGACACCCGAGAGCTCAAAAGATAGAATTATAATAAAAGATGGCATTGACTAATAGAAGATTTGGAACTTGGAAGTACTAAGAGAATCTATAACAAGTGGGAAGGTAATGGGGAAGGATCTCTTTAAATACAATAGTGCAAGGATGAGAGATATAAGGAAGTGATGGATCAAGCTCAACACTTGATAGGTGTAGAATTCATTGGGTTCCTATAGAATTTGGTGACTATAGATATGCTTGACATGACTAACCCCTTTGAACCTTAAACCTCTAATGAATGCTCATGCACTAGATCCCCACTTTAAAAATGTACAAAAGTAATAATTGACTCTGTGGATAACTTAGATTTTAAACATTTTATAGACTTAGAGTGCAACTTTGTGATTGAATAGATTATTCCATAAAAGGAGGTGAACACAACTACCTCTATACCATTAGGTGCTAACTCTCTATGGTATAAATTTAACATGAGCATACCAACTCAGTTGATATCATCAATGTAAAATGGGCAAGAGCTCATAAGACATGGTCTGGTGCCATAAGTAAGTAGTACAGTGCCAATGACATCAACTATGCTAGTAGTAATGATGGGACTAGTGCCTAACCCCATGGCTAGAGGTGTTATAACACTACCACCAAGATAGGAATTGGGGGGAGAAGCACCTCATATCCAAACTTCCCCTATATAAAATCTATTATGAAATGGATATGCAGTTGGTAGACTATTATACCATAGAGAATGCTACAGAGTATGTACTAAAGTGTGAACTATAGTGGTGTATGTAAGGCATAACCCAATTAGCACATAAGGTGACCCAATTTGTGACCATTTTACTTGATCATACCCAAACCTGGTATATGAAATTTTATCTTAATGAGGCCATGGTTAATTATGATACCCTGAAGGATGCATTCTTGAAGGAATTTGGCATTCTAGAGTTTGAACAATAGAGCATCACCATACTAAAAGAGATTACCCAAGGACTCTCAAAGAGTGTGTTATTGTATGATGAAAGGTTCAAAACTCTCTTATCAAAGCTCCCATATGATATTCACTCTTCCTAGCATGCATAGTGGTTCATTATAGAGTTGGTCATACCATTCTTAAGAGTAATTTATATGAAGACTTTTATAGACCCTCAAGAAGTGCTTGAAGCTAAAATTAAATATGAGACAATTGAAAGTGTAGATACCATGATTAGCCCATTTATGGAGGCATATATTGCATATATGTCTTCCCAACTCCAAAAACTTACCACTAGCTCATTGCATGATGCTTGAAATGGACTATGGTGAATTGACTATGAATCCAAAGGATATAATAGGACTAATTACTCATGGAGGAATGTGCGCACCCTGATTCTAAACTATGAAGTCTATTAAGAGGTGCATGATGTCTATAACTACCCTATATTACAACATGCCAGCTAGGTTAACACAACCATCTATTATCAATTATGTGATTCCTACACTCATACCACTATTAATTTTTGGGTGATTGATGAAATGCATGAGAACATGGAAAGAGGTGCACAATAGGCCACTATAGTAGTTGAAGGGTAGGATAACTAAAGAAATGAGGGATATATCCCATAAACCATAGGATTTAAGATTTAATGAGCCAACATAGGTTAAGGTGGAGGATGCATTAGTGAAAGGTTCCCACCATGCTCATGTTATAAATATGGCTCACTAGAGCATTATCCGTGTGATTGCATTACACATCCCACATGTGGGTATTGTCGAGGGTCCTATAGGTAGAATAATGCCTTGACCTATACAAAACATTAACACAAGTTAGGCCTGGTGTAAATAAGGGAACATGAATGATTAGGTCTGAGAAAAACATATAAAAATGGACCTTAAAGGAATAACTTACATGCATAGAGATAGTCAAGGCGTGGGCAACTACTCATAGTGGATTCACCACTCAGTCACTAGTTGCACTAGTGCCTGAGTTATGCTTAGAATATGGGGATAAGGGTTGAAATGAGTGCATAATGTATCTTGAACCCAAAGTTATGCCTTATCTAAATATAGTACACCAAAAATATGTATTATATTAGGTTATTAGTGTAATCCAAAACTTGTAATGGGAAATTCAATTAATGTGAGACCTAGAAGCACAATTTGCCACCTATCATAAGAAGTAGGGTAGATAGGAAGCTAAAGTACAAGAATTCACTAAGATCCTATACCTCTTGCAGATAGAAGGAATATTTACACTATTAAATAACTTGCTCCTGGAGTATGTAGGAAAAAATAGGTTTAAATTGTACCATGCATGGAGAGGGCATGAAAATTTTAGCATACACAAAATGTAGAATACAACCAAGAAATCTTGGTAGATGCCACTATTGATGGATGGTCTATTTATGAGGTTATTATAGACACAAATGCCAAGGTCAACATATTAACCAAAATGTCTAAGATAAAATGTGTAGGCTAGCCTTGAGACCTTCCCCTTATGTACTCTTCATGTCCAATAAGACTCAAGTGTAACCTATCAAAATTATAAATATCATAGTTGTAGATATCATAGGTGCCAAATTTTACACTAATTTTGAAGAGATCAAGTTAGTAGAATATGAAAACTATCTGATGCTTCTTCAAAGGCCATGGTACTATGAAAAATATACAAATATTCACTTAAAAAGGTGCTACATGACATTTGAGAATGGAAAATATAGGGTGGTTATACCCCTCTCAAATTATGAAGGACCCCCCTATGTCAGAGTATGGACATCGAAGATGAGATCAACCATATTTATAACATTACAGTGCAAGGTATCAAGATGCTATAACCAAATGATCAAGGAATACCATCTTGGGAAAATAGACAATCATTCTCAGACACCATTGATGTTACTTGTAACTAATGAGTCGAGGAAGCATATGAGACCACTGGTTGAAGGTACTACTTAGTGTGTGCAAAGGCATCAAAACTAGTAAAGATAGGGTGGGTCCAGATTGATCATGCTTCTAAAAGATGGGTCCCTTATGCCAAGAAGAAGGGAAAAAGAGTGTTTCACCCTAGTAAAGGCAAATTTTTAGTGCCCCTAAGATATTAAGGAATTAATATAGTATAATATTATATCTATGACCTCAAATAATGCATCCCAAAGAAGGTGGATAGAATGGATGCACTAGTATAAACATTAAAGATCATTGTCTCTCATTGGTGAGAAGTGAAAAATCCTAACTTGCCAACTTGGTAAGATGTGAAGGCAAACATTTGCAGTAGATTCAAAAAAATCAATGAGGACCTAGACATCTTAGCCTACTCTAGTAACTCTAACCCTATAGTGAATGTGTAACTTTACGAGAAACATAGACTATCTAAGATAAAAATTCCCCAAGAAATCTATGGGTGCATGTATTATATAGGACCTTAAAGCCTTGGGCATAGTCATGGTGTGTTTTCAAGGATATGCACCATGAGATAGCCAAATGGGATGCCATTAAGGAGTAGTTTGTTCACACCTTCTAGTTTTCTTCACAAAACCTTGAATTGATTGAGCCACTACAGGTAGTTCAAAGGTTAGTGTTTAAGGACACTACAATTTTGTAGGAGTACCTAAAATACATTTTCAATGAAAAGGGTTTAGCACTTACAACTTTATTTAAGAAGAAAACTCTTAATAGTGACTCTAGTGATGAAGATGATGAAACATGGAAGGTGGACAACTGGAAGAATTTGATAGACAAAAGGAAGTTAGTTTTCCAAGTTGAGGATATAACCCTAGAAGAAGAAGAACCTACCCATATTCAAATATAAATAATTGAGGGTAGAAAACAAGTCAAGGACTCACACCAGGAGAAGAATGAACCCTATCAAGCACCATTAAAAACTACCAAGGTAGATATCATTTCAGAGTGGGGACCAAAGATTGCTACTCTGAGCACCTATTGGTCTGACATAGAGCTGGCATGTATTGTTTATCTCTTGAAGGAATTCTAAGACTTGTTCCCTCAAAAATACAAATATATTAAAGTCACACACCCATCCTTCAGGAAGATGAGAATCAAGATAGTTTATGGTGAAAGACTTATCAAGAGACAACCTTATAGGATGAACCCAAATCTTCATGCCAAAGTCAAGATAGAGATAAAAGTCATGCTAATCATAGGAATCATATACCCCATGTAGGAATTTGAATGGGTTATTCCCATGGCCATCAACATCAAAAAGGATGGGTACATCTTAATTTGCGCTGACTATAGACTATTTAATGTTGCCTACATAACTGACACTTTTCCAACACCACTAACTAATGAAGTATTGGATGGTGTTGCAAGTTATGATATATACACCTTTACTGATGGATTCTAAAGATACCATCAAGTCTATATTGAGGAGGAAGATAAGCCCAAAATCACCTTTATAATTGAATGGGGTTATTTTTATTACAACATGATGCCTTTGGGATGAAGAATGCAACGATTGTATTCTCCTAAGTAATAATCACTGCTTTCAAGGACTTCAATCACAAATTCCTCCAAATATACTTAGATGAATGGAATGTTTATGGGTTAGTGAAGGATCACTATGAAAACTTATTCCTTATGTTTGAAAGGTGTAGTTAGTTGAAAATTTCATTAAACCTCAAGAAGTGTGTTTTCCCCATGCCATTTGGCAGTCTACTCATGCACATTGTCTATAATTATGGTTTTCTTGTGGATCTAGCAAAGATTACAATCATCCTTCAGCTCTAAACTCCATCAATGTAGAAATACATTCATGCCTTTATTAGACATTGAAGTTACTACAAGAAGTTCATAATAAATTATGCTAAGATTGTGGTACCACTAAAAGAGTTTTTTTGAAAGGATGGCCCATTCTATTAGGCACAACATAGGAAGATGATTTTGAGACCCTAAAGCTCAAACTAGTGAGTACACCAATATTACAATTTCCCAACTGGGAAACTCCATTTCATGTCCATGTCGATGCCTATGGTACCATAATTAGTACCATTGTTGCATAACTAAGTGAAATCAAAATAGATCATCTCATTTATTTTGTAAGCATAAAACTAAGTTATAATAGAACTACACCACAACTAAGCACGAGGCTCTTGTTATGGTCTACACCCTATATAATTTTCAATAATATTTGTTGGTAACCCCCTTCATCTTCTTCACTAATCATGAGGTACTCAAATGCCTTGTAAACAAGCCCATTTAGCAAGGGCACATTTGTCGATGGATTGTTTTATTTCAATAATTCTAGTTCTCTATTCTAGTGAATCTTGGAAAACAAAAATTGGGCCCAAATCATCTATACCACATTAAATTTAGCAATGTAGTAGTGCTTATTAAAGATGATATGCCTGACATGTAATTTTATAGATTTTAGTACATCCCAAAAGACTTGATAGAGATTTACACATTTCTAACCTCTATATCTACACCCTAGACCATGATGACTAAGGAGTAGAAATAACTCACAATACATGCTTCCTATTTTCAACTCATTAGTGGGGAACTATACAAATTAAGCCATGATGAAGTCATGTGCTGATGTGTCCTAGAGCATGAAAGGGACTCATTCTTGCAAGAGGCATATGAGGGGATTATTGGAGGCCATTATGTTGGAGATGTTATAAGACATATGGTACTGCAATCAATCTTATGGTGGATAAATATATTTTAAGATGCAAAATAATTCACCAAAACATGTGACATCTACTAGCACATGGGAAAGCCAACCATCAAGATGAGATTCCTCTCATCCGCATCCTTTCCTAGGCACCATTTAAAAAATGGGCCATTGACTTTGTTGGGATTATTAATAACACTATGAGGTGGATAGATGCATTATACATTTTGGTTACCATAGATTACTTCACCAAATGGGTTGGAGTAACATTGACCAAATATTGTATAACTACTACCTCAACTAGGTTTATCTAGGAGAATATCATCAATCACTATAGATGCTCTCTTAGCTTGACTAGTGATCATGGCATGCACTTCATCAATGAAACCATTCAGATACTACTTACTAAGTATATGGTGGCACACCATAAAATGACACCTTACCATCCCCAACTGAATGGTATCACATAAGCATTCAATAAAATATTGGGAATGTGCC
The DNA here is from genome assembly GCA_037957365.1 of Torreya grandis. NCBI lineage: Eukaryota > Viridiplantae > Streptophyta > Pinopsida > Cupressales > Taxaceae > Torreya > Torreya grandis. The sequence continues at coordinate 2,733,086 of JARHVA010001053.1, forward strand.
TCACAAAAATCTATGACATTGGTCATAAAGATTGGGATGACCATGTGTCAAAAGTATTATGGGCCTATCACACTACTATTTATGCCTCTAAATGTATCATAGGGGTTCTTAGTGTTCAAATAACACTTTTCATTCTAAAATTCTAGGAATTTAGAGCATGAGTAGCAGGTTTTGGCAAATTAGATTACCTGTGGTGAAATAACAATAGAGTAATGTATGAATGCTCTAAAAAATTTATAATAATTAATGGTTGGGAGCCATCATGGTCCAATCCTTATGAATTATGAAGTATCTATGTTAATTCTAGTTAATTATGATCAAAACTTAAACTATAGATTAATCTAAATGGATATTTATAATGAAATCTAAGCTACAATGATCTAGTTAAAAAAGAAGAAAAAGGGAAGGGTAAGCCAAAAAAATAAGTGATCATTGATTCTTGACTCAAATATCATGACAAAGTTTCAATTAAAATTGAACTTGTATTTAACCAATATATGATGCAAAATAGTGTAAGCTCAGATCTGACCACACACCAAGCAAATATCTAAGGATAATATGAAATTATACAAGTAAGAATTGGATTTTACTTTAAATATTTGTTACCAAACTCAAATAGCATTATCACATCTAAATATAGAACAAATGAAACAAATCAAAATCAAGATCCTTCACTAATCTCACATAAGCACAAATTATCAACCCTGTATCACAAATGCAAATTTAAAATTCATGAAAATATTCAAATTCAAGATTAAAACTAACAATTGAGAGAAATCTATATTAAAAATTGACACATCAAATTTGGATAATATTTGCAAAATTCCTTGACTGTATTAATTACTCCAAGTATACAAATTTTGCTCAAAAATCTCCCCCCTTACAAGATGTTAATACTTCCATTTATAGAAAGACAAGGTAGTATAGTGGTCAGTTATAAAACAAAAAATATATAAAAGATAAGGACAACTATCCATCTTTATAAAGTTCTAGAATACATTTGCTTTTCAAAACTAGACTCATATAGAGGAAAATATGCTAACTGATTAGTATATGTCTTTACAACAAAATATTCCTATTTCAAATATTAAAATGTTTTTACAAAAAGGAATATTAACTAATTGGTGGGCCTATTTCTGAATGGTCTCCTTATTGCTCTTGTAGAAGCTCCATACCCCTTTGATGTTGTTCTTTGACAAGTTCTAGATTCACATCTGGCTTCAGGAGGTAGACATCTTCTTCATCAACTAAGTCATCAAAATCTTTGTCAGCGCTTGCCATAACTTCTTTGATGCTTCTAGATTCTACAATATTTTCTTCAAAAATGAAGCTCATGCCCAAAATTTTGCTATTATCATTGCCTAATTGACCTTGGATTTTTCCCTTTACTTCCTACATTACCAAGGTGACTTTATGCTTATATTATACATCATCAATAATTCCCAAGGTTATAGTTTTGGTAGGATTAACCAACATGGTGCCAGGTAGTTGCTTAATCTAGGCAATTATCTCTTCATCATCCCTAAGGAGTCTATCCAAGCATGTTGACCATGCAATTAAACCTTGGATCTTATCAACCACTATCCCTAATATAGCATTTAAATAGGCTAGGCTAAATTTTTTGAACTTGGGAATCCTATTCATAATCAATATATTGATAAGATCCCTCATTTTGGCCTCTACATCCTACCATTTTGTTACCAATCCCTTAACCACCTCACTTTGTTGGCTCAATGCATCTTGTCTTAGTTTCATTGATTTTAAGGAATCATACATATCAAGAAAGGATGCTTCAAACATATTTTTTATAGATTCAACCACTAATAAAATGGTCTGTGTCTCTAAGTTCTCCTTTTCCTTTTCCAAATTATGAATACTCTATTTCATTCCTCTAATGTTAGCTCTGAATTGAGCTGAGTGAGCCTCAAATAGGCTTTTAATATCTTCTTATGTATGGGTAGTTTATCAATTTTCTTCCCTCCAACTGGATTTAAACCTGTAAAGGGTTCAAATTTTTGGAATGTGAACTCTTCAATTCCCACCATGGTTTTTTTGGTTATGACTTTCTCAAATCTAGCTATCTCTAGATTGAACTACATAATAGTAGATTGTTCTATATATTTAAGAGGTTCTAGGACCTCTAATATTGTGCTAATTGATGCTCTTAGAGCATCCATTTGTTTGATCTATAGCCCTATAGTGGTCACTATTCTTCTTTCCTCTTGATCCTTCATCAAATCTCTTATCCATGGCTTGATGTCTTCATGCACATCAATGTTAATATCCTTGGTCAAGGCCCAATAGTGGGAGTAGGATGGGATATTTTTCATCTTTCCATAAATGAACCAATCAGGGATGATTGGTCTATGAATGGGGTACTCTTTACTAAACAATTTGATCTCACTTGTGGGATGAGTGAGAGTCAACTTTGGCCTCTTTTGTCTAACAAGGATAATTTCCAATTCTAATTTACTCTTCTTTGGTTGTACCACTGGGAATAGATCTAGGGAAACTTCCTTTATTTTATCTTATTTTTCAATCCCTTCAACTTGAGCATGTGATTCTTTAGCTTGCTCTTCTCTCCCTTAGAGCCATATGCTTTATCAAGGACATTGAGGGCATCATCCATTATTTCATCTAGCTCTAAGGCAATCATGTCTAAGTGTTCAACAAGGGATGCTAGTCTTTGGGGGAGAGTTGAGGATGAAGGTCCCTCACTAGGTCTCTCCTTTGACTTCTCCTTACTAGTGCCTTATATAATCTATCCTTAAGGTTATGGAAGCTCCATCTGAGGTTGTTAATGATGTAGCTTGGAAGGTCCAAGCAACAAATGGTATTGAAGGGGATGCATCTGCTATATGCCCCTTAGATTTTCATCATTGGTAAACCTATGCACAAGTTTGAGGTTGATTTTTTTGAATCTAGCCAATACCTCCTCAAAATTATTGGCCTTGATGTGGAGGGTATCATAAGGACCAAGTTGATGCTCATAGATTGGTTTGGGTAGATGTTTACTCTTCAAGTAGTTAGCCATTACATTATTTTAATCCCATTACCTGAGGTCATCTAACTAAAACATAAAGGAATCCCTGTGCTTGGCCATAGTGTCTACCTATTTCCAATACTATAAAATTATTCTTCTAATTGTCAAAGGAAAGGGATGGAGGAGGTCCTTAATTTTTTCCTTACAGACTCCATCAACACCGTGAAGGAGTTGAGATGTAATTTCCTACTCTACTAGCTTGTTGGGAACATAGATAGGTATTCTATAGGTTTGGGTCAAAATGCCCTCAATTTTGATTATAGTACAATCTAAGTAAAGCCAGATATCTCCCATTAGTTCTACATATTTCCTAATTAGAGGGATTACCTTGGGCATAGGGATCCCTATGATGGCTTCCACCAACATATGATAGACATAATCATAGATGACTTGCATGTGGTGCCTATACTTAAAGATGTGAAGCTTCAAATAATGGTGGGAAATTGTGGATCTACCCTTTGGAGACCAATTTTTGATGTTGGGGACCTTGGTGGAAGTTATCAAGTCATCTAGAAAATAATACATCATGAAGAACTATTTTCTAGTCTTCCTCTTGATAACATTAAATTTCTTCGCTAGGTGGATGCTAATCATATCCCCAATTAGAGGAATGAGATATTTCTCTACCATAAAGTAGACATAATATGCCTAGATTTTATTGACATATATGGTTACAAGGGCTCCATATATTTTGTTTAATAGGGTCATGATTACCCTAATTCCCTCCCTAAACTAGATAGTTAGGATTCTTCCCTCAAAGTTTGAGAATACATGGTTCCCCTAGAGTAACCATGGCCTGAGGATGGTATCTAGTCATTATTACTAGTCCATTCCTTTATTGTGGTAAAATCCACATGGGGCTTTGGTATTTTATAATACCTCTCAAAGGCTAGTGGAGAAATATAAGCAACTCTTCTAGAGATCCCCTCATGAATGATCTAATCATTGTCAATTCTATAATCTATCAAAATTGGAACAAGAATGTCAATGTAATAAAGTACCTCTAGTTTGGAAGTAACATGATGGAGGCCAACCATTTAAACTAAAATAAGGTCATATTATCTTCTACTAACAGTGGCAATCCTTTGCTACTCCTTAGTAATGGTTTTCATCTCTTTTATGGTCCATAAGAGCTTGAACCAATTTTTGTTTCTATTGTTCAAGGTTATAGTTTCTAGTTTAGTATCTTTGAAAACCCTTCCTTCATTATCTATAGATGGGTATAAATCTATCTCATATCTTAATTGATACTTCCAATCTACCATGGCTTCTTATGTTTGGAAATTTCTCACAATTTAGATTGCAAATGGTCTCTGGTTATCTCTTTCATGCTCAAAACAAAATTGGACTTCTTCTAAATTTACTATAATCAATTCAATTTTACTTAGGGTATTTTTATGCAAGTTTATGGATTTTAAGCTTTAATGGTGGTAACTCATTTGGACTTTGGTTCATACATGCTTCATATTTGATTTGGACCTTTGCCTTTATACGTTTGCATTCTTAGGCACATAAGATCTCCCTTTTTGTCATTTTTTACTTATGTGGCATCAATCTATAACCTTTCATGGAAATTTTCATAAATTCCTTTGAATCACTAGTTATTGGCATTTAAAAATGCCTTTTTACTTTACATCACTAGATCATGATCACATATTAGCACGGGCTATTGATTGTGATCCAAATTCCTACTTATTATTGATTCCCTTTGTATTAGTCCTTATGGGCATGCCACTTGGCACTTTCATGGGCCTTCTAGGCTCTGGAATCTTTGTCAATCATATATTCACTATTCATCTACCATACATTAAGCTCAGGGCTCTCGGAGCTCAGTTGAAAAGTCATTGATGCCTTTGCACCATTGGATCATCCTTTTGTGATGAATCACGAGCCATAGGATATGAAAAGATTCATGAGATTTAATCAACACATTATTAAGATAGGGACTTAGGTTTATATATCTTAGGCTAAGGTTTCTTTTGTGTTTATTAAATATGAAATAAACTTTAGGCTAAAGTGTTTATGCCTAAGTTTTTAGAATTTATAAAAAGAGGACCATGGCTAAATATTTTAAGCCAAAGTTTATGTTGTGTTTAAAAAACACAATGCATCCTTTGGGATAAAATACTTATGTTAAGCTCTTAGAATATGTTCAAGGGGGTAAAAATTATATAAGGACCAAGAATGCTAGATTTTGACATAGGACTTTATTGTATTAATAAACACAATAAAATCTTTAGTTAGTAGAATTTGGGCTAAATTTTATGTCACAAAAACCCTTTTAAAATAAGAATTAGTATAAGTCTTTAGCTTAAGGTTCATGAAATTCAAATAAATGCAGTGGGGACCTTAAGATATAAAATTATACTAAATTCATTTCTAAATATATTTAGACTATGAGACCATTTTATTATTTGTAATATAAAAATTTCAAGTGGTTAAACTTCCTCTGAGAGGTTTCCTTAGTCTATAAATATAACTCATGAGATTTTTAAATGACATTTTGGAGTATATCTTGGTCCTAAGAAAAATAATACATTAGCTTAAATTTGATGATCTCACAGATTTTAAATACATCCTCACAAACATCAAATGATGGTTACATGAATGCCAAATTTAGGTTCAAGAAGTTATTATTTTTGGTGGGCCTAAAGTTGACAATCCCACGAATGTCAAATACGTTCTCTTGAACACCAAATAATGGTTGTACAAATGTCAAATTTAAGCTCATACAATCCTATGATCTAATACAAGAGTGTCACATGGCAGCTCTGTGGGGCCTCCCAGGATCTCAGACTCAATTCTCTCCATTTGATTAAAAATCATGACAAAATAAGATCCATTGTATTGTAATCATAAAAGTCACACACTATTGGTTCTATTTAATAAGTGGGGCTCTTTGATTTTAAGTCTTGAATGTGAGTGTCACATGGTGACTCCATGGAGATCTTGAGATTTTAGCTTTTCAATGACGTCTTTGATCTATCTAATCTTTAATCTATGATAAAGTGAGAACCATTGGTCATGATCTGAGTGCTCAAACATGATTAGTCCAAATGACTAAGTGCTTACTTTTATTGAGATTTCTTCATGTCATTTGATTGAAAGGCCTTAAGAAAACACATATCATTGGATCCTACAAGATGAATGATATTTAAGTCAGAACCCAAGATGAAAGAAACCTAGGCTAAGACATGTAGACTAAGGTTTTGTTCATATTAATAAATATAAATGGGGCTTTCACATTGAAACTTTAGGCTAATTTTGAAATAATAAAGGGAACCATGCTAGAAAATAAAAGGGACCCTGCTAGCATAAAATTATACCATGGTTAGAAATATAGGAAGCATAAGGGGGAAAATAAAAGTGGACCAAGCATAATTTTTAAGCTAAGGTTTGGTCATGTTAAAAAACATGACCAAGACTTAACATAAAAATATGGATTAATTCCAAAACAAGTTTAAAATATTCTTGCCAATTTACTCCCACCAAATTCAAATTTGAACTTGAACTGAGGGATAATGCCAGGGCTTTAGAACATGAATCTTCTAGCAAGGAATCTATGAAACTTGTAACTTATAGACATGAATACCAATCATTAGCAATGTTAGGAAAGATTAAATTAAAACATAACTCATTAAGCCAATCTTATTAAAGTGGATGATCTTCAAATTCTAATAATGATAAAAAATAGGCCATGCTTTCAGGGTTAAGCTTCAAAACATCTCAAGGGTCCTAATTTTCAAAAAATTGGGGTATGTTAACCTCAATAAATGGAGACTTTTGGGGGAAACATAGAAATATATTAGAACCTAGAGACTTTGGTTCAAATAAACAACTTAGTCATCCACTTTATTTGATCAATGCCATTATCTAGATCAGTTTATGGTTGAAAAAAACCTTGCACCTATAGAAATGGGATCAAAAATTAAGACATAACGATGTTGTGTGTGTGATTTTATTCCACTTAATATTTTCCATGGGATTCAATATATAACTTCCAAGTTTCATGTCCTTAATTTTAACACTGACTTGTAACATGCTTAGATATTTATTAAGAACCATGCTTCTAGTTTAGGGAAGGCTTGGGCATTACTCTACTACCAACCAAGAATCCATAGTCCTGATAGAGATGCCTTTGGATTTACTCATGGCCTTGCTTCACTACCATGTAGGCATCCATATCCTTGGTGGAGATTTCTAGAATCACCTATGCTTGAAAATCTTTTGATTTTGTATTACATTCTTAGTTTTTGTCTTTTTATATATTTTATGCTTTCAACAAGGTTGGAAACTAGTGTAGCCAGGTTTAAGGATTTGGTCAAGTGTTTGATCCTTAGATAATCACCTATGGATGCAACCATTATTCCAAGGAAGGATGTTTATTAAGTGAAATAATGACTATGTATCAATAGATTAAGCTTTCATCCTACAAGTGCAAATATTCTTAAAACTAAATTTAGGTCAAGACAATGTTCAAGTTCTCACAAAATAGTTAACTTATCTATCAAACTTTACCAATTTATTCAATTCACAACATTAGGCTCACATTTTATATCCATAATTAGCACATATATTAGGTTCATACCCACTTAATTGGATTTTTTAATTTCAAGCAAACTAAAACTTTGAGCTCAAGGTTATCCAAGATGACTTATTGGAAACAAGGAACCAAACAACAAGAAACAAACACACAATATAAAGTATAAAATAGGAAACAAAAAAATATATAAATTCTTATATATAAACAAAGGATATGAAGGAAAGAGTTGGAAGAAACTAACTAGCCTACCTACACTAGGTCTAACCATCTTATAGTTTATTCCATAAAGACCTTAGGAGGAGTAGTAGAGAAGTAATGCTTGAGGTACTACCCATTGGTGGGCAATGTGAACTCTGCTCTTTGTAGATCCTTGAGGTTAAAGGTGTTGTTTCCCAATGTGTCTACAATTTGATATGGGCTAATCCACAAAGGTGTGAATTTGCCATGTTTACCCTTCGGCTCAGATGCTTTATCCTAAAGGAGAACCAGGTTCCTTATCTAAATACCTTGATATTTTATCAAACCACCTTTTCATTTTGGTCTAATGCCATCTAAAATCAAAAAAGGTTTTTTTCTTACATCCTTCATCTAAATGATGTCTATCAATCTTGAATTTGCAAGCTCCTAGTCTTCTTCCATATACTCTTGCATGAATTTATACATTGGTTACTTGAGAGTGATAGGAAAGATAGGATCTTGACCATACACCAAAAAAAATGGTAATTTCTTTAAGGATTTCTTAATCCTAATCCTATCTACCCATAAGGCATATTTGAGTAGCTTGTGCTAAGTCTTGGCTTTGTCTGTAGTAGAATTCTTGATTGCCTTCATTAAGTTCTTATTGATAGATTTAGAGACTCCATTTACTTGGGGATAATGATTGGATGAAAATTTAAGATAAATTGCATTATTATACATCCATTCATTCATCTTTATGGATGTAAATGCAGAACCATTATCACACACTAGAGAGACTAGAGTTCCAAACCTAGTACAGATGTTTTCCTCTAAGAAATTGATCACTTCCTCTATCTAGAATTGTTTGGTGGCTATAGTTTCAACCCACCTTATGAAATAATATATGGTAGTAAGGATGAATTTTTTACCTTCATATGAATTAGGTTTAATCACCTCCACAAAGTCTAACCCCATTGTGTAAATGGTTTACTAATCATAACGGGTTGTAAAGGTATTGCTACCTTAGGCTCTTTGGTGCTAAAGATTTAGAAAGAGTGACATTATCTCATGTTCTTATTAGCATCTTTGAAAATAGTTGGACAATAGTATCTAGCCCTAAGGATCTTATGGGCTATAGTCTACCTAGATGGGTATCCATTGTTAAGCTTCTCATAAAAGGTGCTCATGATTTTGGAAGCTTCCTCTTTTGAGACACACCTCAAGTAGACCCCTTCAAAGTTTTTTTTGTATAATACCCCATATTTAATAAAATAATGGGTTTCCTTGAGCCTTAGAGCCCTCTTTTTCTCCCTTATTAATCCTGTAGGATAGGTACCATTAATTAGTAAATAAATGATGGAATCATACCACTCACTAGTTTGAAAGTTTTGGTGATCCACTTGCATAATACTTAACCTAGGGATGGTATTGGAAATCATTTGGATAAAGTCTTGGCACCTTACCATTTTTGTTGTTTTTATTTATATGTCATACTCTTGCAAAACTAACATCTATTTACCTCTACGCTCTCCAAGCTCATTCTAGCTTAGCATAGGTTTGGTGGCAGGATCGGGTAGAATAGCATGCACCTTATTTCTAAGGATGTAATGCCTAAATTTATTTACTACCTTAACTAATGCATATGCTTGTTTATCAATCAATCAATTGTTCAATTCAACATTTTTGAAGTTAATAATCATAAAGCTATTAGGTGATCACATCCATCAACATTTTGAGTTAAAACTATAGCCATAGTATGGTTAGATGCAAAATAATAGAGATAAAAGTCCTTTGAAAAGTCAAAACTTATTATGATTGTAGCTTGGCTAATTGCTTCTTTGATATCATTGAATGTATTCCTCGATTCTTCATTCCATGAGACCTTGGCATCCTTCTTTAACATGTCATTTAATGGCTTGACAATCTCTGTAAAGCCAAAAATGAACTTTCTTACAAAATTTATCTTACCAAAAAATGACTTTAGCTCTTTTCTATTATTTGGAGGCTCTATTCTAGATATGGCCTCTACTCCTTTAGGATCTATAGAGATCTTATATTTATTTATGACATAACCCAAAAATTTGCTTACAGTAACACAAAATATACTTTTCTTTGAGGTTAAGGAGATTCTATACCTTCTACATCTCTAAAAAACTTGTTATAAGTGTATAAAGTGATCTTCCTTTTTTAAGAAAAAATGGTTAGATCATCCATATATATAATGATTCACTTACCTATCATACCCTAGAAATCATGTTCCATGGCCCTTTGAAAAATAGCTCCTACATTTATTAACCCAAAGGGCATTCTCTTATAGGTTAAGGTGCCCTACTTTGTTGTGAAGGTTATTTTCATGTTGTCTTCCTTATTAACCAACACCTAGTTATCACTTGAAAAGTCATCAAGAAAAAACATCATAGCTGAACCTAAAATAACTTGCATCACTTGTTCAAGATAAGGAAGTGGATAGTTATCCTTTTTATATGCTTTTTTTAAATTCATAAATTAAATGCATAGCTTAATCCCACCATTATTCTTCCTGACTAGCACCAAATTAGCCACCCAAGTAGAATGCCTGATGGGAAACACAATTCTAGCATCTAGTAATCTCTTAACCTCTTTAAAGATATTTAGTTATAGGATAGGGTTCACATGTATTTACTTTTGTCTGGAGGGCTTACAACTTTATTTAAGGGGTACAATATGGTTGATGACCCTTAGATTAAATATCTTTAAGTCATCATAAGACCAAGCTATAACATCCTTATACTTGGTTAGCAATTCTTTGTCCTTCTTATTATCAATATTGGTGCAAGATTTTCCCATGTTAACAAGTTAGGGTTGATCTTGAAGGATAAGATCTATTGAATTATAGTCCTTCTCACTTACTTTGGGAATCTTAGAAACCTCAGCCAATTTCTCTTGGTCATATAGCCTCTCTAAGGCAATCATGCATTTGGGAATTTTATTGTCATTTAGCTGAATGACTTTACCATAAAATTTGTCCTTTTTAAATGCATTTTCATCAGTCTCATCAATGATGTGAGCTGAAAATGCTCCAAAATTGGTTATGAAATCCAATATCTATTGATCATCACTAAAGACTTGAAAATGATTTACATTATCAAGGACTAAAGGATAAGGCATCAACTCAATGCTGAATTTAGATGAGTCTTGGTTAGGCATGATGTTGGTCATAATAGATGCCAAATCATCAACAACTTGGTTCTCTTCTCTAGGGATGGAGATAATGTTGAAAGCATCAAAATAATTAATTAGAGCCTTGACCCTAAGCTTGTACCTTTTAAGTTATGAGAGCTTACATTGATATTTGCTCCTTACTTAGTTGACTACTAGTTTTGAATCCCCATAAACTAGTAGGTCTTTAAATTTATTCTTTATGGTAAATCACAAACCTAGGATTAGGGATTCATAGTTACAAATATTACTAGTACAAGAGAATTGGAGCCTATAAGATGCATTATATTCCTTACTATTAGGATCAGTTAGGACAACACCAATTCTAGATCTAGCCTTACACCTAGCACCATCAAAACTTAACTTCCATAGTTTAAGAAAAACATGAGTACTCTTGGGATTACATACCTTTGTAGCCTCTAGGGTGAAAACCCCTAAATCTAAGTCAATAATGTTAACCCTTTCATTAATGGCATTGTACTCAGTGATTATGTGTTTCATCCTTGGCTCTCTCTCAACCATGATCTAATTAGGAACACCCTTCCAAGGTAGCCACAAATGTGAGTAATCCATGGACATGTAGCCATTCAAATCTTTGTTCCATTCCATTATTAACAAGATCCCATACACATTAGTAATATCAACAACTTGGATATCAAAAAACTACTACACTATAGGATTAGAGGCCAACTGTATATGGACATTTAAGAGTTCCCCAATTACCTTGACTTTATATTTGTCTAAGTTACAACTTAGACTTAATAGGGGTCAAACCAATTTGTTTGAAAATACTTGCTAGGATGATATTGGTAGATTCTCTAGAATCTAATAAGAAATTATGCAAATTTTTACCAAACATCCTAATAGCAAGCAAGAAAGGAGGAGACTCTACCTTAGCTTTGTGTATAGTCACATTAACATGGTAAACCTTGGGTGGCTTGTTGGATTTATTTCACCATGATTTTATCAAGAGGTCCCTTTTCCCTATAATCTATGTCAATTCATGCAATGTAATGTTAGCCTTTATTTTCTTCATATCTTTAACAAGGTTATAACTAGTCTTGTTTGAAGAACTAAAAACATCAACATTAGGTTTAGAGGTACTCCCTTTAGGTGGCTCTGTATTATTGCTTGAAGACGTATTTGGAGGAGTTCTAAAGTTATTTGGAGGTATTGAGGTAGTCAAAGGCTACCTTTACTCTCTATTCCTACCTCTACTCTCTATTCCTCAATAGACAAGTCTTCTTCAAGAATTGTTGGAAGGCCTAGATCTAATCAAAGAAATCATCTGTTTCATTCTCATATTGAAAATATAAATCAAAATTATCCACCATGAAGGCTTGATCAGATGATTTTGATCCAGACGTGCCTGAACCACTATCTTTGTTAGGGATCACTTTAAATGTGTCTAATTCTTCTTGGAAAGCCTCAAAATCCTTGAAAAACTTAATTTAGTCAATTTCACCATACTTGGATGTACAATGCACTCTATAATAATCAGGTAATGTTATATCAGTAAGATTAATGTCCATAGTCTTCTTTTCAAAAGATGGTTCATAATTCTTATTATTGTGAAAACTATCATTTTCATATTTCTTATTTGGCCTATTAAATCTTTGAAATGAGAAGTTCCTACCAGATCTTTCCCCAATATTTCCAACTTTTTTTTACAATTGAAGAAAATTAGTGCTTAACTTTTGGACCATTTTAAGTATAGACTCATTCTCATTTTTGAGAGTTTCAAAATTTTGTACACTTAGTTATTGTTGGTACCCATAGCTAGTATTAAAGCTCTTTGATCATTTTCATTGAAGCCATTAGTAGGATGAATCAAGAATTCTAAGTTTTGATTAGGAGAAACATGACTCAAGGGTAATTGATTTAGATTTGGGAGTTGGTTCAAGGTTAGAATATTCTAGTTATTATTGGGGAAGATGTTTAGGATGGGCATATGTGGATTGATATTTGGGATAGAGTAGGCTATTTATCCCTAGGGATGTATTTGATCATTTATGATCATTGATTTAGAATAATCACTGGCTAATGAAGTTATAGTTGGAATAGACATTTTCAAAAATACAAAGGTCATGTGATCCACTACATCCTTGTAGATTTCTAGAGCTAAAACATCATTAGGTTTATAAGGTTCTATGGTGCTACTATACATTTTATAAAATATATCCTTAAAGGACCTTATAATCTCACTTGTATCCCACCTAATGGTGGTAAACTGGTGGTATATGACACATGGACTAACAATTTTACCAAATAAGTGTATAAAAACATTAGTAAACCCATACTAGCTAGTAATATAATTGTTAGGCAAATTTAGAAACCATTCATAAGCAACATCTTTAAAAGTACAAGGAAACAATCTACATGCTAGGTCTTTATGCAAAACATTTAGCAACCTTAAAATATATAATGTGCTCTTCAACAATTATAATACCAATTAGACTAAATATTGGCAAGTATTTTTAAGGTTTACATGGCAGATCATGTACAACACCTGGTACATTGATTGAAGAGTCTCACAAATAATCCATACTTGGATGGAGTTTGAAAGTAAAGGTACCTTGAAGAGGTGAATTTGGTAAATATTTAGATCTCTTGCATTTACCTTTATCACACCTGGCTCTTTTGTGAACCTCAAGTTCAAGCAAAGGTTCCCTTGTCCCTAAGTGTGATCTTATTTGAATCCTTGGCAATTCTAGCTTGAAGATTGAAGATCTTGCTTGAAATATGATGCATCAAGTTATTCTTTATAAATAAAAAGGATTAAACCTGCACATTAATCCCATTTTGTAAAGATTGTGTAAAGAATAGAAAATGACATAAACCTTTGACTAAGCTAGCTCAAAGATGTGTCTAATTATGTAAATATGGTCTATATTTATGATTCTAAGCTCAAATAAACTTATATCTATAAAATATATGTCAAACTTTGATCAAAACAAGCTATCCTAACCTTAAATACTATGAATTTTCAAGTCTCAAGCTATCTTTACCAAAAAAGAGCATCAAACCTCAAGGAACTATGATCTTTTTCTAAGGAAGCACAAAGATAGGTCAAATACCACAAAGATCAATGATATTTACACTTTTAAGCAAAAAATTACTCAAAAGTGCAAAGATGGCATCAATCTTAGATCAAAACACACTAAGATAAGCAAAGATTCAACCAATTTATAGAGATTGGCTCTCCTTATAGTGTCAGTGGAATGCTTCTCCTATTGATGCCTCGAAATGTATCATAGGGGTTCTTAATGTTCAAATAACCCTTCTCATTTTAGAATTCTAAGAATTCAGAGCATGAGTAGCATGTTTTGGCAAATTAGATTACCTATGGTGAAATAGTGGTAGAGTAAGTATGAATGTTCCATAAAATTTATAATAATGATGGTTGGGAGCCATCATGGTCCAATCCTTGTGAATTATGAAGTATCTATGTTAATTCTAGTGAATAATGATTAAAACATAAAATATATATTAATCTAAATGGGCATTTATAATGAAATTGAAGATATAGTGATCTGGTTAAAAAATAAGCAAAAGGGAAGGGTAAGGTAGAAAGAAAACAAGTGATTATCGATTCTTGACTCAAATATCATGACAAAGTTTCAATTAGAATTGAACTTGTATTTAAACAATATATGATACAAAATAGCGTAAGATCATATCTCACCATACACCAAGCAAATCTCTAAGGATAATATGAAATTATATAAGTAAGAACTATATTTTACTTTAAAGATTTGTTACCAAACTCAAATAACATTAGCACATCTGAATAAAGAACAAATGAAATGAAGCAAAATAAAGATCCTTCACTAATCTAGCACAAGAAAAAATTAGCAACCCTATATCACAAATGCAAATTCAAAGTTCATGAAACCATTCAAATTCAAACTTAGAACTAATAATTGAGAGAAATTTATATTAACAATTGACACATCAAATTTGAACAGTCTTTGCAAAATTCCTTGACTATATTAATTGCTCCAAGTATACAAATTTTGCTCAAAAATATCTCCCTTTACAAGATGGTAGTAATACCTTTTATAGAAAGACAAGGTAGTATACCAGTCAGTTACTAGATACAAAATGTAAAAATGATAAGGACAGTTTTCCTTATTTAGAATGTTCTAAAATACATTTTCTTTTCAAAACTAGATTGACCTAGAGGTAAATATGCTAATAGACTAGCATATGCCTTTACAAAAGAATATTCCTATTTCAAGAATTACAATGTTTTTACAAAAAGGAATATTAAGTAATTGGTGGGCTCATTTTTGGAGGGTCTCCTTGTTTCTCTTGAAGAAGCTCCATATCCCTTTGATGTTGTTATTTGACAAGCTCTAGATCCATAACTAGCTTTAGGAGGTAGACATCTTCTTGGTTAGCTAAGTCCTCAAAATCTCTGCCATCCTTTGCCATAGCTTCTTTGATGCTTCTAGATTTTTAAATATTTTCTTTAGTAGTGAAGATCATGCCCAAAGTTTTGCTATTGTCACTACCTGATTGACCCTAGATTTTTCCCTTTACTTCCTACATTACCAAGGTGACTCTATGCTTATATTCTACATCATCAATAATTTTTAGGGTTGTAGTATTGGTAGGATTAGCCAACATGGTGCCAATTAGTTACTTAATTTAGGTAATCAGCTCTTCATCATCCCTAAGAATTCTGTCCAAGCTTGTTGACCAAGAAATCAAACCTTGGATCTTATCCACCATTATTCCCAATATAGCATTTAGGTGGGCTAGACTAATATTTTTGAACTTAGGAATCCTATTCCTAATCAATATATTGATAAGATCCCTTATTTTTGCCTTTACATCCTACTATTTTTTTACCAATCCATTAGCTACCACACTTTTGTTGGCACAATGTATCTTGTCTTAGTTTCATTGATTTTAAGGAATCATATATATCAAAAAATGATGATTCAAACATATTTATTATAGCTTTAGGGATTGATAAAATGGCCTATCTCTAAGTTATTCTTTTCCTTTTCCAAATTATGAATCCTCTATTTCATTCCTCTAATTCCAACTCTAACTTGAGCTAAGTGAGCCTCAGATAAGATTTCAATATCTTCTTCATGTATGGTTATTTCACCAAGATGCTACCCTCCAACTAGAGTTAAACTTGTAAAGGGTTCAACTTTATAGAATGTGAACTCTTTAGTTCCCACCATGGTTTTTCTATTTATGACTCTCTCTAATCTAGTTATCTCTAGATTGAATTACATAGTATTAGATGATTATATGTATTTCAAAGGTTTTGGGACCTCTACTCTTATACTACTTGGTACTCCTAGAGCATCCATGTATTTGATTTTTGGCCCTGTAGTGGTCACTCTTCTTCTTTCCTCTTGTTTATCATCAAATCCCTTATATATGGCTTGATGTATTCATGCACATCAATGTTAATAGCCTTGGTTAAGGCCCAAGAGTGGGAGTAGGAGGGGATATTCTACATCTTTCCATAAATGAATCAATCAGGGATGATTGGTCCATGAATGGGGTACTCTTTACTGAACAAGTTGATCTCACTTGTGGGATGAGTGAGAGTTAACTTTGGCCTCTTTTATCTAATAGGGATAATTTTTCATTCTAATTTCCTCTTCCTTAGTTGTGCCATTGGGACCAGATCTAGGACAACTTCATTTCCTTTATCTTCTTGCTCAGTCCCTTCTACTTGAGCTTGTGGTTCTTCAACCTGCTCTTCTTCTCCCTCAAAGCCATATATTAGGCTGGACCTTAAGGTCATCATCCACTATTTTATCTAGATCCAAGGAAATCATGTCTAAGTGTTCATTAAGGGATTTTGGTTTTAGGGGGAGAGTTGAGGATGAAGGTCCCTCACCAAGTCTCTCCTCTAACTTCTCCTTGCTAGTTCCTTGTATAATCTATCCTTGGGGTTGTGGTAGATTCATTTGAGGTTGTTCCTGAGGTGGTTTAGAAGGTCTAAGAAATAAATGGTATCAAAGTGGATGCATCTACCATATGTCCCTTGGATTTTCATCACTGGTCAACCTATGCACAAGTTTGAGGTTGCTTTTCTTGAATCTAGCCAATACCTCCTCAAAATTATTGGCCTTGATGTGGAGGGTGTCATAAGGACCAAGTTGATGCTCATAGATTGGTTTGGGTAACTGCTTTCTCTTTAAGTGGTTTCCCACTACATTATTTAGATCCCAATACCTAAGGTCATCCAACTAAAACACAAAGGAATCCCTATTCCTGGCTATGGTGTTTACCTATTTCCAATCCTATAAAATTGCTCTTTCAATTGTCAAAGGAAAGGCACCCTTAATTTTTTTCTTACAAACTCTATCAACACCATGAAGGAATTGAGATGCAATTTCCTACTCTACTAGCTTGTCAGGAACATAGATAGGTACTCTATAGGATTGGTTCAAAATCCCCTTAATTCTAATTATTGTGCAATCTGGGTAAAGCTAGATATCTCCAATTAGTTCCACATATTTCTTGATTAGAGGGCTTACCTTGGGCATAGGGATCCCTATGATGGCTTCCACCAATGCAAGATAAACACATTCACAAATGAATTACATGTGGTGTCTATATTTTAAGATGTGCATCTTCAAATAATGGTGGTAAATTATGGTTCTACCCTTAGGAGACCATTTTTTGATGTTGGGGACCTTGGTGGAAGCTAACAGGGCATCTATCAAATCAGACATCATGAATAACTATTTTCTAGTCTTCCTCTTGATAGTAGTAAATTGCATCCCTAGGTGGATGCTAATCATATCCCCAATTGGAGGAATGAGCTCTTTCTCTACCATAAAGTAGACATAAGACACCTATATTTTATTGACATATGTGGTTGTAGGGGCTCCAGATATTTTATTTAATAGGGTCATGATTACCCTAATTCTCTCCCTAAACTAGACAATTGGGATTATTCCCTCAAAGTCCCAAAATACATGGTTCCCTCAGTTCAACCATGGCCTATGGATGGTATCTAGGTCATTCTTACTGGTCCATTCTTTTATTATGGGTAAATCCACATAGGGTTTTGGTATTTTATAATACCTCTCAAATCCTAGTGGATAAATGTAAGCAACTCTCCTAGAGCTCCTCTCATGAATGATCCAATCATTATCAATTAAAATTGGAACAAGGATGTCAATGTAATATAGTACCTCTAGTTTGGAAGTAGCATGATAGAGGTTGGCCATTTGAACTGCAACTAGGTCATAGTATCTTCTGTTGACAATAGAAATCTTCTACTCCTTGGTAATGGCTTTCATCTCTTTTATGGTCTAGAAGAGCTCATACCAATTATTATTTCCATTGTTTAGGGTGTAGTGTCTAGTTTAATATCTTTATTATCCATTCCTTCATTATCTATAGATAGGTACAAATCCATCTCATCTCTCAATTTTTGCCTCTAAGCTACCATGTCTTCTTATATTTGTAAATTTCTCACAATTTAGATTGTAAATGTTCTCTAGCTAACTCTTTCATGCTCAAAATACAATTGAACTTCTTCTAAATTTACTGTAATCAATCTAAGTTTACTTAGGGTCTTTTTATGCAAGGTTAGGGCTTTAAAGCTTTAATGGTGGTAGCTCATTTGGACTTTGGCTCATACATTCTTTAGATTTGACTTGGACCTTTGCCTTTATATGTTTGCATTCTTGGGCACATAAGATCTCCCTTTTTGTTATTTTATGTTTATTTGGCACTTATGTGGCATCAATATAAAACCTTTCATGGCATTTTTCATAAATGCCTTTGAAGCACTATCCATTGGCATTTAAAAATTCCTTTTTACTTCATATCGTTGGATCAAGATAATGGATTAGTGTGGGCCATTGATTGTGATATAGGCCCCTACTTGTTATTGGTTCCCTTTGTACGAGGTCCTATGGTCATGCCACTTGGCACTTCTATAGGTCTTTTGGGCTCTAAAATCTTTATCAGTGGCATATTCACCATGATTTTACCATGCATTGATGCCATGGGTTCTCATAGCTTTGTTGAAAAGTCATCGATGCCTTCACATCATTGGATCATCTTTCCATGATGAAGTGCAAGCCATAGGATCTACAAAGATGCATGAGCTTTAATCAACACATTATTAAGGTAGGGACTTAGGTTTAAA
The DNA here is from genome assembly GCA_037957365.1 of Torreya grandis. Classification (NCBI taxonomy): domain Eukaryota; kingdom Viridiplantae; phylum Streptophyta; class Pinopsida; order Cupressales; family Taxaceae; genus Torreya; species Torreya grandis. The sequence goes on from JARHVA010001053.1 coordinate 2,752,190, forward strand.
TATCTTAGGCTAAGGTTTGTTTCATGTTTATTAAACATGAAATAAACTTTATGCTAAAGTTTTTATGTGTAATTTTTCAAGATTTATAAAAATGGGACCATGGATAAATATTTTAAGCCAAATTTTATGTTGTGTTTAATAAACACAATGCATACTTTGGGCTAAAATACTTATGTTAAGCTCTTAGAATATGCTCAAGGGGTTAAAAATGATATAAAGACCAAGAATTCTAGATTTTGACATGGGGCTTTATTTTATTAATAAACACAATAAAATCTTTGGTTAGAAGAATTTGGGCTGAATTTTATGTCACAAAGACCCTTTTAAAATAATACTTAGTATAAGTCTTTAGCCTAAGGTTCATGGCATTCAAACAAATACAATGGAGACCTTAAGATATAGAGTTACACTAAATTCATTTCTGCATATATTTAGACTATGAGACCATTTCATTATTTGTAATTTAAATATTTCAAGTGCTTAAACATCCTCTAAGAGGTTCCATTAGGCTGAAAATGTAATTCATGAGCTTTCTAAATGGTATTTTGGATTATATCTTGGTTTTGAGTAAAATAATCCATTAGCTTAAATTTTATGATCTCATGGATGTTAAATACATCCTCATAGATGTCTAATGATAGTCACACAAACATGAAATTTAGGCTTGAGAAGTTATTAGTTTTGATGGGATTAAAGTTAATGATCGAGTAGATGTCAAATAACTATCATGTGAATGCCAAATTTAAGCTCATCAAACTTCTATGACCCATTACAAGAGTGTCATGTGGTAGCTTTGTGGGGCCTCCTTAGATCTCAGACTCAATTTGATTCGTATGATTATAAGTTGTGATAAATCAAGAGTCATTCGATCATGATCCTAGTAGTTGCACGCCATCGGTTCTATTTAATAAGTGGGGCCCTTTGCTTTTAAGTCTTTAATACAAGAGTGTTGTGTGGTGACTCCACAGAGCTCTTAGGCTTTTGACTTTTCAATGATGTATTCACTCTAACCAATCTTCTATCCATGAGGAAGTGACAACCATTCGTCATTATTTGAGTGCCCAAACATGATTGGTTTGAATGACTAAGTTCTCATTTTTATAAATATTTATTCACATCATCTGATTGAAATGTCATGAGGAATTATAGATCATTAGATCCTACAAGATGCATGATATTTAATTCAAGACCTGAGATGAAATAAACTTAGGCTAAGGCATTTAGACTAAGGTTTCATTCATATTACAAAATACAAATGGGGCATTAACATTAAAGCTTTAGGCTAAGTTGGAAATAATAAAAGGAACCATACTAGAAAACAAAATGGACCATACTAGCATAAAATTAGACCACAATTAGAAATATAGGAAGTATAAAGGGGAAAATAAAAGTGGACCAAGCATAGTTTTTAAGCTAAGGTTTGGTCATGTTAAAAAACATGACCAAGCCTTAACATAATAATATAGCTTAAGTCCACAATAAGTTTAAAATATTCCTACCAATTTGATCCCACCAAATTCAAATTTAAACTTGAACCAAGGGTTTATGCCAGGGCTTTATAACATGAATCTTCTAGCAAGGACTCCATGAAACCTATAACTTAAACACATGAAGACTAATCATTAGCAATGTTAAGTAAGATTAAAGCAAAACATAATTTAGTAAGCCAATCTTATCAAAGTGGATGATCCTCAAATTATAATAATGATAAAAAATAGGCCATGCTTTTAGGGTTAATCTTCAAAACATCTCAAGGGTCCCAATTTTCAAAAAATGGGGGTATGTTGACCTCAATAACTACATACAAGCACCTGAACAAGACTACACCATTTCAACTGGTGTTTGGCATGGAAGCCATTTTACCTATGGAATTCTTAGTGCTTATTGATGCCTAAATATATATCACAAGGTACACAGTGTTTAAAAAACACTTCTCATTTTAGAATTCAAATAATTAAGAGCATGAGTTTCAATTTATGATAATCCTATTATCTATGGTATAATAAAGGCAAAATAAATGACTATTTCACAACATTTATATTAGTTGGTGGTTGGGAACCACCATAGCCTATAAATATTTGCAAATAAGAGGATGATCTATGCTAATTAAGATGAATTATGCTCAATTATAAGTATAAAGCTAAACTAATATGGAATTATATAATGAAGCTTTAATCTAAAGTGAATTGGTTAAAAAAGAAGCAAAAGGAAGGGTAGGACAGAGAGAAAATATGTGACTTATCTTTATCTCAGACACCATGAAAAAGTTCAAATGTTTTCTAGGTATGCACTTAAAACCAATATATGAAGTAAAATTTCTTAATCTCAAATCACAACATATATCAAGAAAAATTCTAAAGAAGATAAGAAATAATGTAAATAATAACTAATATCACTTTAAATATTTACTCTTTTAAGCAGATAGTTGATGCACATCTACAAATGTAGAGAAAATAAAATGAAGCAAACTAAGGAACCTTCAATTAACCTAGAATTAGCACAAGTTAATAATTATGCATTCAAAGGTACAAACCAAGAATTCATAAGAACAATTCAAATCTGAAATTCAAAATAGATAATTAAGAGAGAAGCCATATAATAATTCACATAAACAAAATGAGATAATCTTTTCAAAATTCTTTGTTTGCATTAGTTGCTCAAATTTTACACTAGTTTTTAGCTCAAAAACTGCCTCCTCTTTACAAATGACAATACTCTTTTTATACAAAACAAGGCAGAATGTCATTCATTCATATCCACTTACAAGTGTATAAGTATAAGGATAGTTGTCCTTTCTACAAAAGTTTCTAGAATACACTAAACCTTTCTAAGTGGACTGACTTATAGGCAATGTGCTTATAAGCTACACATGCCTTTATAAAAGAATGTTTTGTTTCAAAATTTTACAAATTTAATACAAAGAGAATATTCCTAACTAAATTTTTCTCTGGGGTCCTTATGCTGACAAAGTCCTTTATTGTTGTTGCCTACCCTATAGGATTGTCAACCTATAATATTGTTCATTGATAAACTGAAGATCCACCACTAGCTTTATAAAAATATCCTTTCCATGATCCTCTAGGTCTTTAAGGTTATTTTCAATCTTCTCTATATCTCATTTGATGCCCCTGACATCTCCCATTTTCTCCTCAGATGATAGGAGTAAGCCCATGACTTTTCTGTTACTATCCGCTATCTAGTTTTGCCCTTAGTTTCTTACTTCTTACATGAACTAAAAGATCCTATGTTTGAGCTCTTCATCATTTATGAGAGCCAATGAGCTAAGGTAAATGTGATCCTTTATCAATATATCTAAGATATGAGACATTCCATCTTCCAGCTACTTAAAGTCTTTGGCAAGGCCTTCTATTATTTTGGACCAACTATCCAAGGCCTCAATCTTGTCAATCAATATGGCCAAGCCATATTCAAATGTCCCTTGTTGATAGTTATAAAACTTGGGACTAGATTTTTTGACAAGGCCTTAATCAATTTTTTCACCTAAGACTTGTAGCTTGCCATTAACCAACTTAGCCTCTTGTTTTAGAGATTTGCTTCTCTATTTTGTCTTTATCTAGTCCTAACAACCTTTAAATACCTGAATAGGTCAGCCATGGTGTCCTCAAACTTCTTGAATCTATCCTCATGAATTGATAAGATAGCAAATTTTTTTAGATTCTTGTTTTCATGAAATATTTTCTTGATCATTGTTTACAATTGATCATTTTAAGCTTGGGCCACTTTGAAGATCTTCTCATCAAACATTTTGTCTTATCCTAGCTTTTGCCCTGCCACTAGAGTTAGACCAAAAAAAGGTTCAATCTTATGAAAGGTAAATTGTTCACCTTCAATCATGGATTTTTTTTCAATTAATATCTCCATGTTGGCCATATCTAGGTTAAACCAAACTCCCACTGATGATTTTATCACTTGAGGACTAAGGATCTCAACTTGTGCTCCACTTGAAGTTCTAAGAGCATCTATTTATGTTTTGATTAACTCTCCAAGGGTAGCCATGCATCTTTATTTTTCCTATTATTACAAAGCCACAATCTAGGGTTTGAGTTCATCATCCACAAAGATGTTAACAAAATTTGTAACAACCCAATGATGGTGCATGGTTGGAACCTTTTTCAAATTTCCATATAAGAAGTATTCTAGAATGGAAAGGCCACAAATTAGATTGTCCTCACTTAAAAAGTTGATTTCACTCCAAGGTTGAGTGAAATTCAACTTTGGCTTCTTGCCTCCTACTTGAACCAAAGCTAGCTTAGCTTTCCTATTGGGGTGGGTTGCAACAAGAAATAAGTCCAAAGCTACTTCCTTCCCCTTTTTTTCTTCTGCATCCTCCTCAATTTGGGACTAAGGCTCTTCCATTTTTACTTCTTCATCTAAATGGTAAGCATTAGCTAGTGCCTTTAGGGCATCTTCTACTATCATCTTGGGGTCCAATGTAATTATGTAAATTTCTTCAACTTGTGACTTAGGTTCTTCAGGTAGTGTTGAAGATGATGCTACTTCACTAGGTCTTCTCTCCTTAGGTCTCTTTTGATTTGGCCCTTATGAAACTTGAGCTTTGGATTTTTGTGTCTCTACCTATGTCTGCATGGGAGGAGGTCTAGAAGATGGTCCTAGTAATAAATGATACCTTTTAGGCCCCATCTACCATATATGTTCAACTTGGATTTTTCTCTCTTATCAGTATATCTTTTAGCTTGATTTTATGCTTCTTTAATCTTACCAAGACTTCCATGAATGAGGAATCTTGGATGTACATTAAATCATAGACACCAAGGTGATGTTCATAAGTCATGTTGATTTGTTTGGCTTTAAAATGTTTTGTAACCCTCTCATAGGGGTCTCATTGTCTCATTTCATCAATGTATAAATTGAAGGACCTATGCCTAGAGATAGTCTCTACATGGTACCAATTTTGGAACACAGTCCTATTAGTAGTTAAAGGAAAGGAATGGAGCAATCATTTCCTTTTAATTTTACACATGTTTTCTATGCCATGGAATAATTGGTATGCCACCTCTTACTCTGATAACTTTGTGAATACATGGATTGGTAACCTAAGGGGTTGGCTGATATTTCCTTATATCTAGACTATAGTTCAATTTTGATATAGCCAAATGCCCCCAATGAGCTCAACATACTTCTTGATCAACGGGATGACCCTCATCATAGAGATCCCTATAATGGATTCAACTAAGGTTGGGTATATGCACTCACATATGAACTAAATATGGTCCCTGTACTTGATTATATGCAATTTGGAATAATAGTGGGAGACTATTTGTCTCCCATCAGGTGACCTTTATTTTATGTTGGGGATTTTGGTAGTGAATAACAAGGCATTTGAAAGATAATAAATCATGGTTTCTAGTTTTCTTATTTATTGCAGAGAATTTTTATTTCAAGTAGATATTGATCATCTCTCCAAGAGGGGGAGTAAGTCCTTTTTCAACCATGAAATACATAAAAGGGACCCAAATTTTATTGACATAAGTGGTGGAGGGGATCTCAAATAATCTATTCAGTAATGTCATTATAATTCTAATACTGGCCCTAAATTGGGTGATTGGGATCCTTCTATTGAGGTCAAAGACTATTTGGGTTCCTAAATATAACCATGGGGTAAGGGTAGTTTTCAAGTCATTCTTATTAGACCTTTCTCTGATTGTGGGTAAATCTACCTAAGGATTGGGTAGCTTGTAGTAATTCTTGAAGGAAATAGGGGAGATATAAGAAATTCTTCTAAAACTATGCTCATGTACTATCATGTCCTATCAAATTTACAATCCTTAAAAATAGGAGCAATAACATCAATGCAATGTAGTACCTCTGGCTTTGCTTCTGCATAGTGAGGACTTGTCATTTGAATGGTGATTAGGTCATCCTATCTCTAGCTAATTGATGAAATATTTTCATCCTCTCTTATAATGGTTGGTAACTCAATGGTCTAAGAAATCTTAGACCAATTATTATCTCTTGTGTTCAAAGATACAACATCAAATTTGGTATCTTTGAAGACTCTCACTTTTGAATCTATGGTCAGATAGAGTTGTATCCTCTTTATGTTATTTTTTGGCCACCATGACTATTATTTCTTTCAAATTAATCACATGTGGTCTATAATTCACCTCTAGATCAGTTTGCACTTTTTCAAATGATATTTTAACTCTCTCAGGCTTGACTTTGATTACTCTAGGATCAAATTAGGGATTTTGGAGATGCTAAGGCTTTTCTACAAGTCTTTTAGAGCTTCAATGGTGATGACTTTTGAACTTGAGTGAGTTTGTACCTTAGATTTGATTTGGACCTTAGAATTTATACCTTTTCTTTTTTGAGCCCACAAATCTCTAGTTTTGTCACTATCTAGCCATGTGGCATCCAAATGACACTTTTCATGGTAGATTATTCATTAATGTTTGAAAACATGATCATTGCTATTTAAAATTTGCCTTTTATTTCACTCCATTAGATCATTTAACATGGATTAATGTGAATCATTGATCTTGATCCCTAGATTTGAATGCTATTGGCTACCTTTAATATGTTTTCTATGGTTATGATAAGTGTCATTACCACAAGTCTCCTGAGCTTTGTTGAAAAGTCTATCCTCATAGTGCTCTGTTTGATTAACTTTATTCAAATAGATGTAGGCTATTGATTACAATCCATGGGATGGACCACCATTGGCTGCTTATTGTTCTTTGGTCATGACCATGACACTTGTCACCTTTTCACCATCTTAGAGATTCTGTTGAAACCTTGACTTGACCTCACTCTATTAGACCAATATCATATACATGAATGTGGGTTGTAGATCCTATAAAGGTGCACAATGCTTATGTTAGTATCAGGATATATAAATAACTTAGCATAAATACTTTAGACTATGGTTTTATTTCATGTTAATAGACATGAAATGAACCTTAGGCTAAAATATTTAAGCTAGGTTTGGATCATAGTAAAAAGTGGACCTTTAATAATAAAAGGGAATTAATATAAGGTTTTTAACCCAAGGTTTTATTGTATTAATAAACATGATAAAATTTTAGAGTAAAAGATTTAGGATAAGTCTTATAACAATAAGACCCTACGTTAGTTATATCGATCTAATAAATTGACCAAAAGATCAAGGGATATATAAGGAGCAAGCATAAGTTTTAGACTAAGGTTTGGTCAAATGTTTAAAAACATGACTCAATCTTAGGATAACATTTAATCTAAGTCTATGGTGTTTATAATTGTTCCCACACAATTTTACTTAGTCTATAATAGGTCAAAGGTTAATAAAAGATCAATTTTAATATTGAAGTATAGAATCCTAAGCATGTTTGTTTTCTAAATGAGACTCCATTAATCCTACAATATGGAGAAAATATGAAGAATAAACATGTTCATTCATTCAAGCCAGATTGGTTTTTGAGATAAAATTTGATGGTCTCATAGATATTAATGATGACCTCATGGATGTCAATTTATGGTCATTATAACATCAAATTTAAGCTCGCATAATTAACCATAGGAACCAAAATTTGATGGTTTCTTGGATGTCAATTGATGATCATGAGAATGTCAATTTTAAGCTCACATAATTAACCTTAAGAAATAAAATTTGAAGGTATCATAGATGTCAATGATGACCTCATAGATTTCAAATTATAGGCATGAGAACATCAAATTTAAGTCTTGTGAAACATAGTAGGTCCCATAGAAACTTTGGTTCAATACACATCGTTCGATTGATCTCATTTGAGTAAATATGGGTCATCAATTATGATCTAGGTAGTTGGACATCATTGGCTTTTATAGTCATAAAGGGATTAAGTGAGATTAGGACCATTTAGAATTTAGACCATAATTCTTTAACATGGGTCCTTAAAACATAATAAAATGAAGACCCTTTGAATAATTAAAGTCATAACATAATTTTTATCCTAAGGTTTTATTGTATTGATAAATATAATAAAAACCTTAGGGTAAAACTTAGGCTAAGTTTACATTATAATAAAAAGGGACCCATTTTGATCTATGTTGATCTCTCTCTCTATTGGATGTTTAGCATCCACATGAATGTGAGTTGTGGATCCTACAAAGAAGCACATGGTTTACATCAAGGCTCAGAGACATATAAGACTTAGGATAAAGTCTTAAGACTAAGATTTTTTTTGTGTTAATAAACATGAATAGGGCTTTAGGACTAATAAATTAATATAAGTTATTAACATGTGAAAAGGACCATACGTATAAGGTTAGACCATATTTAAAATAAAAGGGGACAAAGAACCCAAGATATAAAAGAGACCTAGTATATAATTTATAGACTAAGGTTTGGTCATGTTGAAAAACATGAATGAGCCTTAGTATAAAAATTTAACTAATTCCATAGCATATTAAAAAGTTCCCGCATAATCTTATTCCTACCAAATTTGAATTTTAATGAGGGGTTTAAGCTAGGGTTTTTGAATCAGGGTTTCAGGAAGTTGAACATGGATTCAATTTGACTTTTAACAGACCAAAGGCTAGTAAAAGTTTAGATTAAGATAAAATAATTAAAATTATGAAATATAGACATTATTTGCCTCCATTGGACATCTATTAGACCTATAACCTAAAACAATAAGATCTAAAGTTAGCAAACTTTAGGCAAGGTTAAACCAGAGCCATGAACAAGAAAACCAACTAAAACATGGTGTGGATGATATTTAAATACAAATAATGTGAAAACATGGTAATGATGTTATGATCAAATGTATTTTCAGTTTTTAAGTATAAATTTTCATAATTTTTACACAAGGGTCCTCATTTTTCAAAAATAGGGGTATGTTTCCCTCAATAGTGCCCTCATTGTGCATCGCACACATTGGTCAATTGGATGACCAAGAGTATTTGAGCACATGCCTAAAATAATTATAGAACTTTAACAAGACATGTTCCCAAGCACAATGGACCTAGTAGGTATAAAAGGTGTGCCAAAAGATATGGCATGACAATCACATCAAGTGCAAGGTATTTACAGAAGGTGCATTGGTCTTACTATATAACTCTAAGTACCTCAAGAACCTAATAAAGTTATAGATTTAATGGATGGGACCTTATATCATCAAAATTATATTATAGAATAGTGCATATAAGTTACACATGTTTATGGGTGAAATACTCCATGGGCATTTCAATGGCAACAAATTAAATTTATATAGTTACTAAGATGGTGCTTATACCATCAAATACTAACTTCATGGTCATAAGTTAGTTACTAGGTTTTGACCATAATAATTTTGGTGTAAGGAAAATATTTATTTATCTTTGTTTCATTTATGTTGAATGAATAAGCATGGAACTTTCAAAACTCTTCTAGCACTTGCATAAATCTAGTAGGGTGAGTTGAGCACAGTCACTTTCTAAGCACCTAAGACTAAAAAGCTAAATTTTTGGGCACTTGAAGTTTGATAGGTTCATAAATATGTGATTACAAGTTGATGAATGGAGGTGCATAAGAGATTAATATGTAAAGAATCAACATGAGAGAATGAAGTGGTAGAGGGCTAGTGCAAGGATTTATATGGGATAGGGAATGTTGAAGTAAGAGACATAAAAATATAGATAAATCAACCAAAAAAAAGAGGCACGCTTGTAATAAATCATAACATAGAGAAGATATGAAACCAAAGAGGTTGAATCATGTGCATGTGAATTATTGTACCCAAGTTTCCATAAAAGGGGTGAAGGTCGTACCAAGTTAAACCAAGCACAAGATAATGACCATCAAGATAGCTAGCACACACCTAATATTCAATAAGAAGTGACCATTTTAATTACTTATCATTTCAAAAAATAAACCATTATCAATTTTAATATTATGGTGAAGGGAGCACAAAGATCCATAATAAATGAGCATTTGAAAATAGATTTTAGTGGATTTCATGTGTTTAACAGATTTTAAGAAATCCACAAACTACCATCGATTAATTTATAACCATTAATAAGGTAAATAAAAATAGACTAAAAAGGGGGAAATTACAAAACTTAATAGGTTATAGACCTTTGTGAGAATTCAAACTAGAACACAAAACCTAAGCCATCAAAAATAATCAAATGCTACCATAGAGAATCAGGCATCCACATCCCCCCAAGAGAGAATGAGTTAACAACGATAAGATTGCATTCCACTTTAAATTGAAAAAGAAGCAAGGGGAGTGAAATTGATAGATAAATAGGGAATAACTTTTTTTATAATGATGAGGTCACTATTAACAGTGTAAGAAGATCGAGAGCCAAAGACACGGTCAAAGTTACCACAACTGTGAAGAAGTGCCAATCATAATTTTGGGATTTAGAAAGATCAACTAGCCACACTTTAATGGTAGTAGGTTCAAAATGGGACAAAAGAGGCTAATTACAGGTCCATTGTAGGTATATAAGGATGCAAATAAAGCATGGGTAGTAAAATAAGTAACCACTATGAAATGAGAGGTGTAAATGGTAGAAAGTGTAAGTGTCACATAGGTAGATCCATAAATGAGCATGAATCTCACCTATAGATAAATGTAATTACCCTAAAAGGTAATGGTGGGGGAGAAGTGGGTATCCTTTGTACATAGGTGAAAACTAAAGGATTATAACCACTAGATAGGGAGCAATGCACAAGAGTTGAACTAGGACTGGATGGTGGAGATAGGGAAGAAGACAAAGGTAGGCACCACACTATTTGATGTCTTCATCAGAGAAAAATTGGAGACCATGGGCACAATCCAACTATTTGATCTACTAAAATTTGGTAAGCTAGAGGAATTAGTGCAGTTCCTCCTCTCACAAGTCCATGGTGATAGATTTTACTTTAGAGGATAATGTATGAGGATATCAACATGCTTCATTAGTAGAATCATGGGACTATCTAGTGTAGGGATAGATATCCATGATATGATGGAGGATTAAGTGGAGGTCAAAAGGGTTATGAATCTCTTAGGTTACTACAAGTCAAGGTTCACATTCCCCATCAAGGACATCTAAGACCCCTACCTGAGGGTAATGACACACTTAGTTAGCTACAAACTAGGCCCTAGCTGATGATGGTATGATATTATCAATACCTTCTTGTGCATCACCCACCACATGGTACAAGGGGTAAAAATCAACATCTCTAAGTTTATTATTGAGGATATTGTCAAGAATTCACAAAAGTTCCATCAAGCATGTGAAACCTTTAGGTGTGGGTATATGTTGATTTTGATAGTGATGGAGGAGATAGGTAAGTTTAATGGTGAGTAAAATAACCTATGTGTGTTCCCACCCAACCATTAGTCCCCTATAATGAATTATCAAGACTTCATTTACCCACCCAACTTCTCACAAAAGTATAAGACTAGGGTGCAAGGGTGGTATGATAAGTATATCAAAGCCTTTAGGATTAAGTGATGCATCCCTCAAGAGCTTCCACAAAAAATGGTAGGAATGGAAACATTTTTCATAATGTAACATTTTTTTATGGTGTGCCTAGCACTCATATATGGGAACCTATCAGGGTGGATCTAGTTACCTTATGCATTTTTTGACAAGTATTTCGTGATAGTTCTAAGAAGAATTCCCAACATGCAATAGTTGGAGATCCTTTTCAAGGTCAAGGATCAAGATAGAAGTAGGATGAGGCATCATTTTATGTGACCTAGAATTAAATCCACCATATATGTGGAGGATGAATCCAACATGACAGACATCCATCCCCTTTAGAGAGTGATAAGCAATGGGAGGATCTTCAACCTCTACTATGAAATGAAGATGCACAAGAAGGGTGGTGATCCTAGAAAGGATGTTGATCACCCCCTCCTAGTTGGAGATGAAGGGAAGGTTATGCCAAAGATGTAGGAGAAGACTCTTTAAAATAAATGGGGAGATAAACTTGAAGAGATCATAGAACACATTCAATTAAAAATTGCCTCTGAAGAGAAAATAATGCCCCTAGATCTTAACAAGCACATGACCTTCATGCAAGATAGTGTTTCCTCTAGTGAGAAGTATAATAAAAATACTAAGGGACCCATTGTGTTCTCTACTATAACTCTTATGAATATGGAGAAAGAGGTAACCCTCATGCTTGGAGTAGAGGAGGAGATTGAAGAAGATAGGGAAATGGCATATATCCTATAGATAGAAGAGGGGGAAGAGGAGCCAATTGCCAAGGATGTATGGGAGGCCTGATAAAGTGAAGGCCATACAAAGTGGCATGACCATTGTGCTTAAGGAAACAAAGGAGTTAGCAAGCCCCTCATCTAGAAAAGAACCCTCCACACTGCCTCCATAAATAGAAGAGGAGAAGATAGGGGTTTATAAGAAGATGGGGTTGAGCAAGGAGGACATTAATAATGAATTAAAACTTGAAGAGAAGCAAATTTTTTTTGAGGAAAATGAATTGGACAAGGTAGAGAAAAGGGACCTAAAGGTTCTTTCTATAATAGGGTTAGTAGTCAAAATAGCAAGCAAGTGTCAAGTTCCCCCACCAGAAAGGCACAATAAGCTACACAAGAGGCATGCCCAAGTAGTGAAGGGGTGTCTAAATAAAAATAAGGTGATACTAGAACCTTAAATTAATAAAAGATATAATGCAAGAACCCCAATATTAATAAGGAAATGCTGACACCAAAGGAATTTCCCTAGAAGTGAGTATTGATAAACCCCAGGATGAAGAAGTAGACAAGGAGGAAAAGTCCAAGGAAGAAACCTATAAGGATCAAACAAGTGAGTCCTTTTAGGAGAACACCAAAGAAAGTGATGGTGCCAATGAAGAGGAGGAAATACAAACATAGATGGCCATAATCAATAAGTATGATAAGGAGTTAAGCATAAGGGAAAAGGTGCAGAAAGGATGGGTGGATGAAGAAATTTATATGTATGACACTATGCCCCCCTAAGCTACTATGACCAAGATGCATAACTAACTCTCATTTTCATTAAATCATTATATGGATGAGTCTCAACTTGAGGTGCCTAGGGAGGCTACTTCGAGCCTAAAAGAGCCTGATGAGAGAGATGACTCCCTCTTTATTAACCCTCATACCATGAACCCAATCTAATCTAGGAATAAATTGATTATAATGGCCACTAAAGTTGTGTGCCAAAATATCATCAATGATGGTAGGGAAATAAATGGAAATTTTTCCACAAAGAAGCTAAGGATGAAGTGTAGGCCACCAAATTTAAGATGCAATAACTCTATAAATGCATAGATATGGTTGAACCATCCCTTTTGGTTAGCATTGATACTTCAGACCTTTTTGAGGTCAATAAAATCTATGTGTTGGTGGAGTAGATGCTCTCAAGGTTAAAACCTAAGCCAATGTAAGAAGAAGAAGATCCCAACATCATGCTGCAAAAATATATAGTTGATAAACTATAAGAGGTATAAGACCTATTCGATAAATTATAAGAGGGTGAAGATTCAATAGATTCCATATTCTTAATCTTTTCCAAGACTTAATTATAGATGCATGCCTAAAGTAGGCAAAAGAAAAGAAGGAGAATCTAATGGCACAAGTGTACTCAACAAATAGGTTAGAGTAGGTGCAAATCATAGGAAATGTCAATGCACTCAGAAGCCAAATTAAGAATTAAGATCAAAACTTGGAAGCACTCTTCTGCACTCTATAGACTAAGGCCTATGAGAAAGGAGCAATCCTAGATAGGAGTGTGGAAAAGACAAAGTCCAATGTTGAGGCCTTATGAAAATAATTAGAGAAAATAGATGTGCTTGTACTCACTACTACCTCTTCTAAAATAGATATAACCACTAAAGAAACCAATCTCTCTATTAATTTCTTTGAATACTTTAGCACCAAACTCAAGGAGAGTGCACCTAAGTTTTGTACTCCCAAGATCTTGATATCATAGTCTGAGGATGGACTAAAGTTTTTGTATGGAGTAATGTTGGGCCCCTTATCTTGTTAATTAAAGTAATCATGCCAACACGACATCCACATTGAAATGAAAGAATCATTTTGCATAGCGGTTTACATTTTAGCATTTTGGCACCAACTAGAGGTTACAATGCATACCTTGTACCAGCTAGTAGGCATCTAACTATCTCCAAGATTTTTGGGTCATCTTCTAGGATTGACAATATGTGGTGACTATAGTGTAAATTTCACAAGGTTATGGAATTATAAGGTATGATAAAAAAATCTCTAGTTTGAAACTTGTCATGCACCTTCTACCCTAGTGAAGATGCTCTTGAAAGCTATTTAATGAGCTTGAACTAGTTGGAATACGAAGGAGATGGAGAATTGCAGTGGGGCTCTGGTAAAATGAAGTTGTTTTGTATACATGGTTTTAATAGTCATTAAATTTTGGATTAGTATGGATTCCATGAATGCTCTATTTTTAAGTAACCAAGCTCATTTGTGAGCCTCTAGGTTGTTAAGTATTATGAACTAAACATAGATTATGCTATGAACTTTATACTCTATTTTGAACTATAATTAATGATGAAGACTATTTCAATAAAAAATGATGTGTATGAATTACGTATATTTTATATTACTAATGAAATATGGAATGGATGAAATGTTTTAGTTTAAATTCATTTATGTTAAGTAGTGCTCATGGGTGATTCTAGTTCATGTTGTTAATTGAGTCTCTACAAAAGTTAATGATATCATCTATAACTTACATAAATATTAAGTATAGAGTCTACTCTAAGTGTTCCTATCCTTGTTAGGAGCATGAGTATAGCATGAGTAGTTTGAGTGAAAGCAACCTTTTGACCCTTCAATCACTATACGAAACTAAGATGTCTAACAAAAGCTTGTGCCCACATGAAACTAGGCTTAGTCCATGAAATAGTTGTGCCTATGGATCTACCTAAAGATTTATTTTAGTTTATCAAGTCCCTTTATTAAATCCTCACACCACGACACAACTATCCCAATGTAGGCCCTAATTCCTTCTCAACTATGCCTCAGGGTAGCACATAAGGCCTATTCCTTATTTGGATTGATGCCAACACATCCAAGTGTTTAAATGTTGAGTACACAAGGAGTATCCCATCCTTGCACCTAGCTGTAATAAACCAAGAATTGACTAAGACAACTTTGTGTGTTTTATACAACACTATATTTCTATCTACTAGAGGAGTCTCTTTTGCTATAAGAGGTTAATTTTCTTCTTTTTCTATAGATTCCTCCTCAAATTTTGTTTCTAATTCTTCAACTTCCTCTTATTTAATTTATGCTTCCTCTTCATCACTTAATTTTATCTCCTCTAGGAATTCTTCCCAAGTCACATTGGGTCTTTGTCTATTTAGGTTGTCTTGAATAATGAGTTGTATCAATAAATCATGGGATAAATTTATAGGGTTGCATTTATGATATTCCTTTGCCATTTTACTCAAAATGTTTAATAGGAAATTTAACACATTTATTCTAATGTTATTCCTCAAGTGATTGATAAACTTTAAAAAATGCCATATAACATATAATATCTCCCTTTACAAGTGAAATACTTTAGAATAAACATAGAAACTCTTACCCATACCTATGGTAGAGATAGACATTTGGTACCCTATCTAGAGAAGTTTAATCTCTCATAGACTTATTAGAAGGTTTCCATTAATGCAATTGCATAAAAAAATTATTCCCATAGATCTCTTACTTTGGTTAGGCCATTAATTTAATTTAGAGAACTTTTTATTACCTTTATGTATAACCCTTTGATAGTGACTTTGTTTTTTTCAAATGAATTGGTGATTTTTTTTTCTACTGCTTGGTCAAACCCTATTATTTTTTCAAAATAGGATAACCTCCCTATATGCTTGAACAGGATGGTGATGTCTTACTACTCTAAAAGTGGTTCCAAGTTTGTAGGCTCCCTTTTAACACAATCTCCTCCCATGGTGGTTTGAATCATCTTGTAGAATGATCAGTAGGACTTTGTTGTCACTTTATTAAGATAAGATGTTTTTAGTTATGTTAACCATTAATCCTTGTACTTGCCTTTTAAATACTACATCAACGCTTATCAAGTAGCATGTTGAGCAGCATGCAGTTGGTGTGTCATTTATGGAAAAAAACCCTAGTTGACATGTCATTCATTCTTGAGTGAATTATAATTCAATGGTACATGCAGAGTGGTATGAAATAAGCTAATGGGGACATGGAATTAATGGAAGGATGAGGTAAAAAGCCTTGATGGTAAAACTATTCAAAATGGTATTTAAATTACCATGCTCTATGACCATATCAATTATTGTAAAATCATCCATCATGATGATCATATTAACTATAATGATAAAAATTATTTAATGATTTGCCTTAAAAAATTAATAGTTACCTTCATTATATGGGTTACCTAATCATATGGATGTGTGTAGATGTTGAGACAATGAAATGAATTGGGATGACATGGATTATGATGCTAATATAATGGAGGCATGTGAATTTGATTTGCTATAGAGGTTGTCATACATGTCATCTACAGAGTTGGGTGAGGTGGATGTTCATGGCTACTACTAGATAATATGGTGGTGAACTCTAGAATGAAGAAGATGTCTGCTACTACTAACTATGGATGAATACAAATGGTATAGAATTAAGATTCAATGTAAAGTGTTGAGGGTGAAAGTAGTGGAAGAAAACCAAAATATTTGTGTCCATGATTTCCTTAAGAAAATCAAATTAATTCGCATCATCCTGTAGCAGGTGATATTCATATGACAATAACTTATTCTTGTGGATTGAAGATGCACTTTTTGCTCAATAAAGGTGAACAAATAGACAATGTAAACTACCATCTAGTTACCTCAGAAACCATCCTCACAAATTTTCATAACACAACCTATAACAACCTATTAATCAACCCATAGTAATGGAAAACACATTCTATAACTCAAATTTGAAATATATAGTGCAGAAGGTCCATCCTATAACATAGAAAATGGATCATGTAGCATATAATTTTCATCCTATAACATATAATATGGATCATGTAGCATATAACTTACATCCTATAGTAATATAAAAATCTACTATAGAAGGTTAAAAATAGTTTTTTGAATTTATAGGAAAAAAAGATGATGCAAAAGGAGCTAAAAATTACATGTCTATGGCTTGGATTTTTTTTTTTTTAAATTCACTTTTCCCTCTTAGATAGTTATCAAGATAATTTTCCATTTAAGGGTTATAAATGACTAGATTGGCCGAAATAAATTGGTTAGTATTTTAAAATAGATACCAATGGTAAACTATAGTACCCTACTAATATAGAAGTAATATTTGTAACATGTTGAGAGTAAGATGAAGTGTGTCCATCCATAAGCTACCAAGTGAAGCTCTCCTTGAAAAGAGGATTTTTGTATAATTTTAGCTTATGCCCATTGAATATCAAGTATAAACATACCATATCAAGGGTATTTAATTTGATATCTCCATTATCAAATACTTTCTCTATTTCATAGGTCCCAAGCCTCTAATTGTTAGCTTTACCTTATGGTATTGTATTTAGAATTAGAAATTAAGGTCTAAAAAAAGTATGATGTAGTGTTTCCTTTCAGATTTCATCTAAGGCATTCAAATGCAATAATCTATCCTTATATGCTTGTGAAAAATCTGGGCTAAGTTTTAATGTTATCCTTAAAGTCTTCTGTTCAAATTCGATGGGTAATACAAGCTTATTTATATAGACTAATTCATATGGAGTGAGGCTAGTTATGGTGTTCCATGTGATTTAGGATGCCCAAACTACTTCATGAAGATGAGCTTCCAAATATTTACAATGTACATTGACTATTTTTGTGAGGATGTTCTCTAACTCCCTAATTTTTACCTCTGCCTATCTATTAGATTGAGTATGGTAGCGATGGATTTCATACCTGATTTCATATTCATTAACATAGTCAGATATGAGATTTTATGTAAATTGAGGCCCTTAGTCTATAAAAATTTCTCTTATTAATCCGTAGGGGGTGAAAATTTCCTCATATAAAAATTATTCTACTTTCACATCTCTTGCATGGTTTAAGGCCTTTACCTTAGCCCATTTAGTGACATAATAATTACACACTAATATGTACTCATTATTGGATTTGGGATCTATAGACCGATAAAATCAAGTCCCCACTTATTAAATGGTTCCAAAAATAACTAAGGTAGTAGTGGCATTTCATCTGAACATGTGGGTTTCCCCATACATTAGCATTGATCACAATAATGGGTATATTTGAAGGAGTCCTTATACAGAGTAAGCTAGTAGTATATAGTAGTTATAATCTTGATGAAAATCCTTTTTATATTAAAATAGCCCCCATAAGTTTCATCATGACATTCTTAAATGATGTCAACAACCTCATCTTCTTAGATACATTGATGTATAACTAAATCAAGTCCTAAGACAAATAGGTACCCATAGATCAATGAGTATGAACCACTTTTGTGATTAAAGTTTGCTTTTATTTGGGAGAAAAATGTTATGGTAGTAATCCTACAACCAAACATTTAATAATATCTGCATACCAAGGAGTATAAGTGGTTAATGTAAAAAGGTGCTCATCAGGAAAGGAGTCATCTATTATGGGACTTTTCTCATCAGATTTCAATCAAGATATTAAATTTGCAACTAGATTATCTTTGTTTGGTCTATCAATAATAGTTGTATCAAGTTTGTAATAAAATCAACCATCTAGTTATCCTACTAGTTATTATAGGCTTATTCATTAAATACCTAATTACTACATGATCAATATAGATGAAAAATTTATACTTGATAATGTAGTGTCTAAACTTGTTAATAACATAGACTACAATAAGGAATTCTTTTTCTATGATTGTGTAATTGAGTTCAATTTCTTGGAGGATTTTGTTGATGAATTAAATGTTGTAGGTTAAAGATTACTCTTTTTGGCCAAGGATAGCTCCTATTGTACAATTAAAACTGTTTATATGGATATGAAAGGGCTATGTTTAGTTAAGACCTCTTAACATGGGAGTTGTTATCAGTAAATTCTTAACCTATTGGATTGTTTATTGACATGTAATAGTCCAAAAAAAATTATCTTTAAAAAGCAAAATAATTAAAGGTGTTTCAATTTTGTTGAAGTCCTTGTTAAATATAAGATAATAACCATCATGTCCTAGGAAACTTATAACATATTTTTGCTCATTTATAATTGGTAAGTCTTTGATTATAATTATCTTGGTAGGATCTACCTTAATACTTTTAGGTGAGATGTAGTGTCCCAACACAATACCTTCTATCATTAAAATGTAGCACTTTTCATGACTTAGGGACAACTAATTGCCTTTAAAACATTGAAGGACTTTCTCAAGGATTTGAAGGGATTAATCATAGGTTTATCCATAAATAGTGAATTAATCCATATATATTTCCACATAGTCATGGGAGAGATCAGAAAAGATGCTGAAGACATCTTGTTATAAAATGGCTGGAGTAGTGCATAAACCAAATGGAAGTGTTGCATATGCATGGATAACCCAAGGACATGTGAAGGTAGAGTTGTCATAGTCCTCATGTGTTATTTTGATCTAGTTATAGCCACTAAATCCATCAATAAATGAGAAATATTTTTTTCTTGCTAATGTGTCAAGGACTTGGTCAATAAAAGGAAGAGGAAAATGATACTTCCTTTATCTACATTCAATTCCATATAGTATACACATATATTCCATTTACCCCTTTTTAGATATGAATCAAAAGGGGTTAAACCCATTGATTTTTATAAATAGGATAGATGAACCTCACATCTTATAGTTTCTACAACTTAGTTTTGACTATATCTATAATAGTGGGGTTCATACCACATTGTGTTTGGTGAATGGGTTTACATTCCTCTTTGATGTAGATGTGATGGCGTATAAATATAGAAGAATATTACTCATATCATAATAATCCCAAGCAAAGGATGACTTATGATTTTAGATCATAGTGAATAACTTGGTTTCTTATTGGAGTGTCAATTTGTTGTTGATATTGAGAGGTTTTCCTAGAAGGATGTAAACTTGCTTAGATAGGGATAGTATGAATTCAATATTACCTATAAGTGGGGCATAACATCAATGGTGTGGCAATAGCTAATGAAAGGTTCTAATGTATTTTTTAATTTTAGAGGGACCAATCTTAGGGAAGATATTTTCAATAGGACATATTGTATATTACAAGAGACTATATGTTTTAGGGTCCTCTTGATAAGTGTTTTGTAAAATATGAGAAAGGATTTTGTCTTCCTCTTGATATTTGATGGATGTGATACAATCAAGTGTGCATAAAGTGTGTAAGGAAACATGTTGCTAATCTACTTGTTCTACCCAAGTAGGTTGATCTTCTTCATAGGAAATTTTAGGTGGTGGGTATAACACTAATGTCTTAGTGTCATTTCTATTTGAAATCATCATTTTTATTGACTTCTAGCCAATGAAAGCACCATTTGTGGCTAGTCATGGCCTTCCTAGGATAAGTGGGTAGATCCTAGGTTAATTTTTAGTCATATAATGATGAAATCTACTGGATATTCCCATGAATCCATAATGATTACTAGATCTTCAATCATCCTCTCAAGTTTGATGGTTGATCTATCAACCATTTATAATATAGTAGGTGTTGGGTAAAGTTATTTCAGTCCAAGTTTGTGCATGGTTACCATAGTCATAACATTGATGGCTGACCATAAATATATCGATGTATTTAGTACAAGTTAGCAATGAACATTGGCATTGACTATAAATTTTCTTGGATTAGAGTACTTAGGTGGAACCATATTTCCCAACTTGATGTCTGTAAGTTGGTCAACTACATGGATAGTTTTGGGATCCTTCCTTTTACATCTAAGTTATTTAATCATAATTAACATATAACTTTGGTATATATTTAATGTCTTGAAATAGTGGAATATTGACACACATTTTTCAATTTTCCTAGGATACCAAATTCAGGTTCTTGGTAAGGACGTTGGATATTTAACCTTTCAATAAAAGGAGGGTTGGTAGGTCCTTCTTATGTTCTAGTGAAAATTGGTTTAGGAGTAGTAGTGGGCTCATGGGATTATGGATTAATATGGATATTTTGAATCTCCTCAAAATATTCCATGATATCCAAGGTGTAATTTGGATATTTCATTATTTAAGTGGTTTGTGTTGGTTGAACCAATTTATCTATAGGGTTTGGCATAGGTTTGACAGGTAGCTATGGTTTTTTATGAGGTGGTTGGGTGTTTGACATTAATGTTGGTTGTGGTTTTTTGTGTAAATTTTGTTTCTATAGGAAACCAAAACTTGAATTTCACCAAGGTTGGCTATTTATCCATGATTCTTACCATGGGTTGGAAGAATAAGACCACTGATGATTTTAGTGTTGGCGTTACCAAGACTAGTTTTGAGGATACTACCAATTATTTTAGGTGGGATATGATTGCCAATTTTTGGGTGGCTACCAAATTCTTGAGGTTGGGTTATTTTTCTGAGACCAATTTTGATTTGGCATTGATGTCTATGAACTAGGTCCATTCCAATTAGCTAAAAATTGAGAATTTAGAAATACATAATTATATGTCATACCTTGATTGAATGGCCTAGGTGGCCATTTTATATATTTATCCACATAAAAATCCAATCTCCATATCCTTTAATTACATGTAATTCTACTGGTGTAGGATCCTCCTCTATTATGCTAATGACCTTTACTTAAATAGCTTGTCATTTTTAGTCTACTTTCATTTTTTGATAGTCTGGGAAATAAATCATCAAGGATTGCTCCATTTATTATTTTTTCCTTGTGTTCAATGTATCTAGTTGAGTAGCCATATGCCTAATGATATCTTTCTTCATATCTTGTAGGAAATTGCTTACCTCAATTTTTTAGATTCTATTTGTAGCTGATGAAGGAAGTATCTTATTATAATTTTTGTTCATTATTGATTTTAATTAATTATTGATTATAAGTGCTAAAGCATCAAAGGATAATGTTGAAACATATCCTCTTGTCATTATATCTAATGCTTCCAAATAAGCATCTCTCACTCCTTTCAAAATTATCAATTTGATGGATTCTTTTTCCATTACAATTCACTTGGATTTTTGTAAGTTGAACACAAACCTTTTCATGTAGTCCTCTAGTGATTCATATTCTTCTTTTGTTATCCTAAAGATTTCATATCTCTTATAGTTCATTCCTCAACAATAGTCTTAAATTTGGACACAAATTGCTCCTTCATTTCTTCCCAAGTAGAAATTGCATCCTTCCCTAGTCCCATTAACCATCTAAGAGTTGCATCTTTGAGTGTTGTTAGAAAAAACTTCATCTTTTGAGCATGTTGGTTATAATCATAGTTATGTAATAAGACATAAAACTCAAATAAGAATGTATCTAGGTATTCACTTTCCTTTCTTATACAATTATGGAGGGAATAGTGAGGGATATTCTTCATATCTATATTTCCCCTAGAGGTGTGGATGGGGAATTTGAAAGTTGCTGACTCATTGGTAGTATTCTTTTCTTGATGGTCCTCCCTGAATATTATTTATATTTTTAGACTATAATATTATAATACCCACTCTTTGAATTCATTATCAATCTCTTTACTTCTTGGTGTATAGTAAATGTCAATAACCTTGGAGCTTGCACACTAGCTTGAGCTCATTAAGGATGATGCAATATAAGTAAGGATGAATGAGTTGAGGGAGTTAAAAGAGAAAAGATATAATTCCATGCATGCCATGTGATCCAACCAAGACCAATTCAAAAAATAATTTGATAAAATAGCCTCATCAAGTACCTTTCAACAAGGTGACATAGTGCTTAAGTAGGATGAGGAGCATACCAAGCCAAGTAAACATTTAAAATTTGATAGTATTTAGAGTGGTCACAAATCATTACCAGTTGTAAGAGGATTAGTTCTTTCCAATTATATACATTTAGTGGTGAGGAACTTCCTATCCATGTCAATTGGATTTTATTCAAGTATTGTTATTAGGAGTACCAAGTCCTATTGTACATAGTAGTTAATTTCTTTCACTATGTGTTGTTGCACATGTTTGATAATTGTTGGTTTGTTCTAGTTATTTTTTGATGTGTGTATTTATATTTTCTTATCTCTTATTTAGTGTTTTATTGTGTGTTTTTTCTTAAATTATGAAAGGTATTAGGTAGAGTCTATATGCAGTCAAGGGTCTACTATGTAGTCATGAGTGGCAAACAAAATGATTATGAGTTCTCTTGAGCAACAAGTAAGTCAATCTAGTTGAGTCACCAAAAATCTTGACCACTTTATACCTTAAGGCTTAGAAAGGGGTCAACCTAATCCCTATGAACCCTAGTTCACCATTAGGCCTCATTGTTATCATAACTTTTAGTGAATTAGGACAGTCTACATCATGGTCATTGGTGGTCATTTTAGATACAATATGTCCACTATCTATTCATGTCATCAAACACATAATGGTTACCCCTACCTAATGTTTTATATTGTGTCAAGTGTCATTAGAGTGTTTTTGTCATCAAATTGTGCACCCTAGGACATTCTGTGAAATTCCTTTAATTTGATGCAACATTGAATCATACCTCAAGTTTGTGGGAACTTATAAGAGAGATGAGTCTCTAAGATTGAAAAGGGCTAGCTCCCTAAATTCTTCTCTAAGTGTTTATCACCTAATATAATGCTTGTTCATGAAAAGAGTCAAGAGTTTGCATAAAATAGAAAACTATGCTAAAGAGGTGATCCACCAAAAATTTATCCCACTAATTATCACACTTCTCATGAATAACAATGCTTTTCAAGACTAATTCCTTGCATTTAAAGATACTAACATAGTGTTTCAATGTGAAGGTAACATGCTTGAGACAATCAATAAGATAATTGACCTAAGGGGAGGATTTCATACCATAGATACAATTGCATAATTGAAAGAGAGTTTAATGCATTTAACACACTTCACATGACCTATTAATATCAGAACCTTTATTCAAACATGAAGGGTAAAGGGAGTAAAGATGATGCTATCACTTGGCTCCACTATACATTGCTCACATACTTAGACAAAAGTTCACAACTTATAATTGGTCTTGTATTCAATATTAAAAAGTAAAGTGCAATGTCATTTTAGTAGGGCTTCACCATACCAAAAATGTGGTCCCCTATAATGGAAAAAATGGCTCAATTTATAGAACTTTGGGGAAGAGAGAGAGAAGAGAAGTTGAAGAGGTATAAGGACATGTGTCCACATGTGATAATTAGTTACGGATGCATGAGAGACATGGATGGGGTGAGCCATGTCATGCCAAGAGGTTTAATTGTCCAAAATAAGTCATGAGAATGGTGGAAAGTGGCATGAAGCCTTTAAGAATGGCATAGGAAACTGCTTCTATTGAAGATCATCCATGAGAGTTCAAAATTAAAAATAAAGAAGTCGACACATATCACTACTAAGGGGGAATGGGACTCATGATGATAGTTAGAAAATATTCTTTCTAACTGCTAACTATCCTCTAAACACTTGTAGTTATCAATTTTATGGAAGTAATGACTCGAACCATCAGCCTATCCATTTTGATTTCTTTGTCTACACTAGATGCTCAAGATTCAACCATTTTTTATCTCCATGTTTGATCTCATGTTATCATCAAGTCTTTTTAATAGCAACAATTATTCTCCACAATTTAAAATTGACTTCCTATAGGCCATCATCCTTTATTTGAATCCCAATGGCTATCTTTGGACAATCTTCTCAAACATTTCCTTCAACTTTTTTGTTTCATCCCCTTTGTTGCAGAGGGGGTACCCTTTGGGGAAATTATTTTGGGCACTTTATCTACAAGAATTCCTTTGGAAAAGTTGCAAGTGTCCTTCAATTTTTTTGAAATGATCTTTTCTTTTCACTTTTTATCTCTTACCTTTTTTCTGAAAGAATTCATTGACTTCTGTTTGGCCTTTTAGAATTTATGAAATAGATTGTATAGAAAGGACACTTGCCCAAAAAATACCCTTCAGAACTTTGTGAAGGACCATTTCAACTACAAGGTACCATTTGAAAAATTTACAAAGTACCCTTTATAATTTTTGTTTGGTCCCTTTTCCTACAAAAGAACCCTTCAAAATTTTTGAAATGTACCCTTGAAAAAAATTGAAATGTACCCTTTGGAATTTTTTTGGTCCATTTTCCTCCAAAATAATCCTTTGCACTTTTTGAAATGCACCCTTAAAAAAAATGAAATGCCCTTCAATAAAGTTGAAATGATGCCTTCAAAAAAGATGAATTAGACCATTTGGAAGGAAAAATACCCTTCGGCTTTGAAAGGATATCTTTTATAAAAAATGTGTAGGGTAAATTTTTGGAAACTTATCCTTTAGGAAAATTGAAAACAAAAAGTTTGAAATAAATACACTTAAGGAAAAAAATATTTGGACAAAAAGTTTAAAGGAATTTGGCAAAGGCTTAAAACAAAAACCTAAAGGAATTTGGTACACACTTAGAAAAGACCAAAATGAACTTTTTGAAAGGAAAAGACTTATATTTGATACAGGATTTGTCAAAGAACATTTCTTCTAAAGAAAAGCTAAGTACTGGACTTAGCCAAATTTGAAAGGTGCAAACCTGGGGGTTGGAATTTGACCAACAAGTGTTTGATCATGTCTATAGATCCTCAATAATACAAAAGTGCCATGGTGGAGATGATTTAATAATGCAACTGATGAGTCATCATGAACCTTCCTAGTGTATTCAAATTATGCAAGGTATGGTTCATTTCCAAGATTTTGAGAATGTTATGAAGGTGTTTTGGGGCCTATTAAAGTCCTTAGTAAGTCTTAAGGTCTTTTCACATGTATTGAAATGATATTTACTTGAATTTCCATCTTCAAGTCATATATATGGTATAAATGAGAGGTATTTGACCTTAAATGTTCACCACTTAACCTTGAATAGCCACTAAACCACCATTTATGCCTTCAAGAGACTTCATGAACTCCATTAGGCCATACCCAAGGTGTTTCATACACTATTGAACACCCTTTTAACAAAATTCAACACTTAATTACTACTAAATGGGCCCAATACATGCCAAAATGTACCTCTTCAACCCCTCAATTCATACAATGAGCTTCAATACATCACCTAACTCTTATTTTCCCTCTTCCTACCTAATAATAATGGATTGTGATCTAAAACATGAGAAAATGTAGGTAATTTGTAGGTTTTAATAGATTATTGAGTGGTAAAGATTCATATAGTATGAACTTGCTCAGGTGGAGTTCAGGGTCTATAAGAGGAGTTAATTATAGCATGATTGTAATAAATTATATTATTTTAATGCTTGAAGAGCCCAAAACCAATTTATCTTCCCCATCAAGCTCATTGGCAGGCCTTAAGAGCACTTCAGGTTTATACTCAATCCATACAAAGGAGAGAGAAAGAGAGTCCAAGATCTTAGATAGAGACATTATACTTGGTCACATTCCTATCATGGTAATTGGTAGTAGGATTAGTCCCCTAAGCTATATGAGCATTCATTAATAAGATAAGTGATATAGTCACCACCCTCATCTGCACAAAGAAAAAAAAGGATGGTTTCATTTCATTTATGGTATGTTTGATCAAAATGATGATTATACTTGATTCATCAAGTCTTATAGAGACTTTTCATGGCCTCCTTAGCATTTGGTTAACATGTGTGGAAATATAGAGGTGAGAAATGTCTAAACTACTAGTGTCTATAGATTGCAAGTAGATTTCATTGATGAAGAGGAATGTATAGTGTACACATGTAAATGTGAATTGTGTTTTGAGTTCTTATCATGGTGTCTTGAGGATACTCATGTCATTTTACCCTAGCTTGAATGCTTAGATGGTCTCCAACCTTTTGAAATTGTGTTTCCAAGTGATGTGACCTGCATATGTGGGTTTCATTGGCATAGAAAGGCAACATATTATCTGATGATGTATTTAAGGTTCTCAAAACATAGTGTAAACATATAATAGAGTCTTGTAATCATACCATTGCATCCTTCTGTGTAGGTTCACAAAATTAGTCATAGCCACATAGATAAAATAATGACCACATGTCTTCCCTTAAGCACTTTCACAACCTTTTTAGTAGATATTAAGGTCATTTAGCACATTTAAGTTTTTAGAAGGATCCTATGTTCTCTTTTCCCACTGCATATGCCTCATCAAGAACATAAAAATGTTCCATTCTAATGGGTATATGTATGAATATTATTAGGGCCCTTATAGACTATTTTGAGTGTGAATCTATGGTCCATCACATAACCTTAAGAACCTCTACCATTTGGTGACCTTTACACTATCATTCCACCTTTTTTGTAATCCTTGAACTCCATTTTAAAGTTCCATATGATCCCATTATCATCACCCACAAGACATATACCTCCCTTCCCAAGTTCAAGCCATGGGATCAAGGCATGAATACTCCTTAGGGTTGTCAAAAACCATTAGGTCATAAATAAATGGGTTTATGTGGCTATATATCCTATTGAAGGAGCAAATAGTCACCTACAGGAAATCACATGGACCCACCTTGGTGAATCCGTCTAAAGTCACCATATATAAATCATCCCTGAGCATAGGGAGTGAATATTAAAAATCAAGTGAATTCCTCAAGGATGTGAATGGTAATGTGAAGGATTCATATAAGTCTCAAGTAGTTAAAGAACAATCTCTCTACTCAACAGCTTATTTCACAGACTCCTTATCAGTCAGTATACATGGATCATATAGTACTCACAACACCATTGATGGTTTGTACCCTCAACCTATGCATGATATGTTATCTACACATAAGGGGATAAGGTTTAACTAAGAGGAAGAGTAAATAATGGTGGTCACCACACAAAAGGTAGAAGAACCTATAGGAATGCATTTTGAGCTATGTAAAGCATACACAGTCAATCAAGATTATCCATGATATTAAGGTGTCAGACTAATGAGAGTTAAAATGTCCAAAATTAATTAAAGGAGATTTTATATGGGATAAATCCAAATAAAACACCTCAAATCACTACTTTATAATGCTCTTGAGTAAGGAAGTTCTCTGGTTAGGGCACACACAGGGCTATATATGACTGTATATGTAAATGTGTTGGCAAGGTTACAAGAATGAGCCTTGAGGATATGATAAAGTTTAAAAATGAATACTACGATCTATTTACACACCTATAACATCTAAGTTAATATTTTTTAGGTTGCTAGTATTAGCTACTAAAGTCTTATGCACTAGGCATGTTGACCAAGGCAATTTATAGGAAGGATAAGGGTGATAAGAGGTCTGAGTAGATGAGAAAATGAGAATGAGGGAGAGGTTGGATTTCAAAGGGTTTCATGATAGAATGGTAACTGAGATACACCTATAAGTGAATAAAGACCCCAAACACTAGTCTAGGTCTATGAAGCCTAAACCCTTCTCATCTAGGTCTAAAGACCCTACCTATACCTCATGATAAGTTTAAACCTCTAAACAAGTTTAATGTAATTAGTATGTGTGAGATGGATTTTAAATCATTGGATAACACATTTGAAGTAGGGTATTGCAATGAATTAACTCATACTAGTTTTAGCCCTTCCCTAAGCTCCATTTTCTTGAGCAAGCATGTTGAGATGCACCTTCAAATCCTCATACCCTTAACCACAAAGGGACCTAGGCTTAGGGATCCTAGGGAAAATTAAGTACCCTTATGAACTCAAAATACATAAAATAATGAGAGGGGTTAAGGGTATCAGTTTTATGAATGAATACTAAGAAGTAAACTTGTTTAAATTACTCAGTATAAACCTTGAGGTACACCTTACAGCACTCCTATCTACTTACATTATTTGCATGGGATCCTAATCTATTTAGGAGAGATGAAGGGGTAAATGGAATAGATATTCATGGAAATAATTTTTATTTTGGAGGTACATGCTGTATGAACCATCGTTAAGATGGTGGACCTCCAAAACCCTTCCTAAACCTTGGATAGTGCCTAAAGATAGATTTATGCCTCCAAATGAATTTAGATGGAGTAGTTTGGATATGAAATGGTCCTAAAGATATCCTCAAGTATTTTGAGCACTAAAATGACCTATTTATTGGCACATGTAGGACACATATTACATGGATTAGGCCTGAGAAAGCTAATTTAAGCATGCAAGTAAGGCATTGAGAAGGATTTACATGAACCATGAGTTTTTGAAGTGAGAAGGGGTCCCATAGTCCTAAATAACATTATATTAGTCACATACAATAGCCTCTATAATTGGTTAACCATGCATATAAACCTGGGTGTCTAAGTGAGAGGCATTATTGCATACAACAGAAGGTGGATGACTTAATGATGATAACACAAGTACTCTAAGGACCCTCAAGGATGATTTACATGATGAGATTAGTGGATAAGGGCATCAAAATTCTAGTTTAAGGCCAAAACCTTGAAACCCTATAGTTAGACATGTTGATCTAACACCTCCATTGAGATAGTGTTACTTAAGAGGTAGAGCATTGGGTAAAATAAGATTAGAGGGTACTATAAACCTTCATGGGAGGAGATCATCATGTTTTTTTAGAGATGTAGGTCACTTTGGGTTGTAGGGTAGATTCCATAACTACTCATTCTAGCCTAAAAACACTTAGAAGCTACTTAAAATGCATGCTTCTCACCTGAGAGACAACTTCACATGCTCATAATTATATGAAACTTTTGCATGAGAAGTTGAGTACTTTAAAAGAGGTGAGGGGATTTGTCTAAAAATATTTTAGTGGGGATTAGGATATAACCTCTATGAACCATCATTAAGAGTCCTAAACACTCTCAAACCTCTCTAAACATTAGTAAGGACATGACTAGAGAGATTTAAGAAAAGATGCATCATAATAGATGGGAACCACTTGACAAACACCTGGGTCATGTTTTCCACTTAGAAGAGGCCATGCTCATGGTACTTAGTTATATAGATAGTTTACATACATCTCCATAAACTATAAGTTTTTGAGGTTTAAGAAAGAAATGAAGTGCAAAACTTGGTCATAGGTTCCCAATCATTGAGGGTGTTGGTTTAAGATTTGTCTCACCTCCTCAAATATGTAAATATCCACCTACCTACCTAGAAGTGCCTTTGCTAACCTTCACCAATCATCTAGTCTACAAGGCTAGTCAAAATAGCCTAATCATGCAAGAAGGGTAAGGTTATAGGTATAAGGTGTTTTAAAGGTCTAAATAATGATGTAGAAGGTTATTTTAGTTTTTCTTCAAGCCTACTTAAATATCATGAAGGTTTGGTTCAACTATCATAGTCATCCAAATAGTGGATGGATAGAAGATTGGGCTACTAGATCATGAGGCCTACTTAACCAATAAGATGGAAGATATAATGGGTGAAAAGGACATAATGGAGTTAATGATCCACCTCAGGACATTTGTAACTTCCCCTTGAGGTGAGTAGACCCTAGATTGATGAATATTATGAGGGTTTTGGGTATTTTCTTCAACATAATCAATCTGTATGTATGGATAGCCACTTAATGCCTCATGAAAAGGGCCTAATTAAACCCATTTCAATGTTGGTAACTGATGAAGGGAGAGTAAATTGGCTAAATTTGGTGTACATGGACTCTTCATAGGTTAAAATTTGCTAAAATTAAACATCAACACTCCAAAGATCTCATTTAAGGCACTTATCCACTCAAGAAATTCATAGGGGAGTAAAAGAGATTGTTGTAACTATTGCATGGCCACCATGGCCTCTTCATGACAAATTCTACACCAAGGTTATACTCTCTCTCTTGTGTATAACTCTATATATTTAGGCATTGAGTCTTTTGTTCTCGTCTCTCAGTTAGGTGTAGTAAAGCTCTATTAAAATTGTATCTTTCACCTTAAATAAATAGAGAAAAAACTATTGTAGACTTATTTATGAGGATTAGTGTATGTTATGATTGTTAATTTGTAGAAAAGTATGAATTTTATCTTTTTGTTAGGTCTTCTCTTTCACCTAATGTATACTATCATCCTATTCAAGTCATATGAAGTGTTGATAGCTAGTAGTGGTATTGAAGAGTGAGTTGATTGGTAGTGTCTCATACACATCTTCATTCTTTTACCTTCAAGTTATAGACTTTCTACCTAACCTCCATATGAAATACTCATGTTTAAGACTACTTCAAGAATCTTGGTTAGTTTTTTTATCTTCAATTATATTCATAAGTGTGTTTAAATATTGGTCAAGAGAGGATAAATGAACATTGATGCATCACCACCCATAGTGTAAGTTTTCCTTTAAATTTTTCATCCTAACTCTTTTCATCCCAATATATGTAGGTCTTAGAAGAAGAGTTAAGTTGATATATCATGGTAAATAGCCCCATAAGTTAAAGGTTTGGTCTAATTATAGGTAACTCACAACCTTTAAGCCTATCCCATGTTAGTCCAACTTTGAATAAAAATTGAACAATCTCCTTTAAAGGGTGCAACTTAGGTTGCTAACAGTTATAGCACACAAATGGGACTAGATTTCAAGTGTCTTGGAGTATTATTTGGAAGCCTTGGATAAAAGTTAAAATCTTAAAGTGAATCATTAGTAGATATTCAGTCAAGTTACATGCAAAAGGTGG
This sequence comes from Torreya grandis, assembly GCA_037957365.1. Lineage (NCBI taxonomy): Eukaryota > Viridiplantae > Streptophyta > Pinopsida > Cupressales > Taxaceae > Torreya > Torreya grandis. The sequence continues at coordinate 2,783,789 of JARHVA010001053.1, forward strand.
CCACAAGATCTTCCTCAAAAGTTAAGGACATTTAGTTTATTGAATTATCATTAGACATTGCTAAGAGGAAGAGATATCCTCGATTTAGTCCCTATCCTACACCCCCCAACTCTCCTAATTCATCCCAAACAAACATTGTTGCAAATCCTATACTTCTAATGGCTAATCTTAGGATGTATGCCTTTATGCCTTTCAATGGTAGTAGCCCCTTAAACCCCAATTAGTTTGATGACATACTTGTTACTACCCTCAAAAGTCTTCCCTATTTCACATGAGAGAACTCAACTATCCCTATGGAACATATTATAGACATAGACAATTTGTGTTATATCCATAAAATAACCCAAGAAAATATGGCTGAGACTTATCACAACCTCTTTGTAGGTTAAAACAATCTATTGGTATAGGGTCTTGACACCTACATCCATAAAAACCTAGGATGAGTTTGGAGAACACTTGTGTAAGCACTTTGAGGATAAGAGTGACCATGTCTCCTTGGTAGAATAACTTAATTCAATCAAAAGACCCCCCTAAGAATTCATGGTAGACTTCAACTATATGTTTTAGAAAACTTGGGATAAGATTCCTAAAATCATCAAGCCCACCCCTAACTATGCTTTTTTATACTACCTAAGGGCTTTAAATTTTGATGTGGCTATTATGATATAGTCAATGGGGGGAATCACCTTGAGAGAAGCTTATGTGATAGATATAGGGGAATAAAATTTCATAGTTCAAGTATGCAAACTCACCCCTAGGCACCTCATGCCTCTATTCTTATAAATCCCACCCCTTGTGCCTACCATCACTTCATTACTAGCCTAAACCAATCATGATCAAGTATATGGCAGCCAAGTAGATAGATTAGGTAAGATAGAAGGGATGATCAAGGCTCAAAATAATAAGTTACTAACCTTGGAGAGATATAAAAATCCACCTTATAGGAATTATCAAGCCCCCTAACAATCTACCTATCAACCTTCTCCATATAATAGACCCCCTTATCATCCCAATCAATAAGGCTAATGGTAGATTACACAAGTAAGGCCTTATAATAGTTATAGTCATAATGTTTCTAGTAGTTTTAGAGACTTGGTCCAAATTAGCATAATCATGCATAAGAGGGTAACTGGTATGCTCAATGGGCAAATCCAAATGATATGGTAGTGGCTTCAAGTGGTGAGGTGTGTCAAGCATATTTATGCAACAAGGTCCTATTCTTCCATCACATGACAATATGCCTCCTTCACAACACAAAAAAGGTCCTCCTATGCCTCATGGGGATATTCCATTCATAACCCAAAATGAGATGTAAAGTCAACAAGGGATAAGTGAGATCAAGGTGTATGCAATTAAAAATACATTAGATCTATAAGTCAATCCTAACTCAAAAAAGATAGATCCTACTTACACTTTTAATTGGGGATACATTAGATAATCAGGAACATGAGAAATATGTGGATCTAATAGAACCAATTAGGGGATCTATTATCATAACAATAATACTATAGATAATTCCAAAGCCTCCAGTCAGGTAAAATCAAGCAATAACCCTAACTAAGCCCTATGTTTTCATATTCACTAAACCAATAACAAGTAAAGTAAAGAAATCTAAACTAGTGATCACCAAAGCTTGTAGCATAATATAGGGGTTAGTAAATAAAGTAAATTAAACATGCATAAGATAATCTCAATTAAGTTATGTATGAGTAAGACCCTAATTCATGGATATTTAAAATCCAATACTTATGCTACTTCTATCTACTAAAGAGAGGAATAGCGTTAAAGAATACTTACCAAAAGGCAAACCCATCGAGACTCAATATCTACCTTGGCTAAAGGGGATTAAACATATGTTGTTTTGGTTTTTAATGATTACTAAGAAAGGCCAAAGCATTCAATACTTCTCCACAAGACTAGATTTTACAAGTAAAAACCCTAAGCTAAGACTCCTCAAATAGAATGATGGAAGATCATATTGTAAAGAAGCCTACATGAATAATAACTATAGATGTCTCTCCAATAATGATGAAATGATATTATATATATAAGTAAATTTAACCCTAATCCCTTGTAAAAGTTTCAATTGATAAGGTCAACCCAGTCAACCTACTACTACTATTGATAGAAATTTACTAGGTCACAATCTAGGTTGGCCAAAAGCTGACCTAAACCCTAAATGAGTTTCACCAATAAGAGTGTAAGGTTGACCTAGTTGACCTAGTAATATAAACTATCAAAAGGGGGTTTAATTTAGGAAAAGAGGTATAGAATATGGTAAAATATTGGAGTAGTGTGCAAAAGAGGAGTAATAGCTTAGGGAATGGTTTTTAAGAGCTGGTTGGATTGGCAATAAGTGGTAATAAGGGAAAATAATCTTATGAAGCACTAGTGGTCTATCCACCCCTTAGGGCATGCACTTAGAAAGATTGAGACTTGACAGGTTATTATAAGATATAAAGCATCAATAATTGATAAAATTTGAAAATATTATGTGTATACATAAGGAACCTTCTAAAACTACATTTGTCAACTTTAAAGAAGGTGAACATTCATTTGAACAAGTGGTAGCAAATCAGGGTCAAAATGTGGCCAAGGTAGATAATTCATTTACAACCCATATAAGGACTAAGATAAGGGTAGTTGATGATAGTTTGGGATAACACAATATAACTACTCTACCTTTTCCAAACACCTCAAGGGGCTACCAATCAAGATGAAACTCATAAGACATCACCAACGTAGTAGATGCAAGATGGAAAAGGGTAGAATTAGAAGGGCCCTTTTATACCTTAACTTACAAAAGATCCAAACAATGTTTCTACCCCTAAGTTGCAGTCTAAGGTATCCAACCCTCATTTTAGCATTTTGGACTACATGAAGAAGGCCCATGTAACTCTCCTTATGTGGGATGCTTCTCCTATTCCAAGGTAAAAGGACCTCCTTAAAGAATATCTATCCAAAATTCATGTCTTGGATAAACAAGCAAAAAAGGTAAGTGCAATCCTTACAAATTCTAGTCAGCCTGATGAATCCCAAGCACTTGAGGTAGTCAAACCACCTCCCTTATACCTTTCAGTCATCATAAGAGACTTCTTTGTGCATAATTACATGATACATAATGGGTCTTGAACTTTTGTCATTTTTAAATCCATAGCTAATAAATTGGTAGTTGAATGCAAACCTAATGAAAAGGAAGTGGTATAGTTAGATGGGTCTCCTACCAAGATTTTAGGTGTTCTTAAGGACCTTAAGATTATATTAGTTACTTATCCTAAATGTACCATATCTCAATATGTCATGGTAGTTGACCTTCCTCCCTAATTTGCCCTATGATTTTCTATGGATTCCACTACTAAAACTAGGGATATCTCTCTTTTGATTGGTCATACATGGTCTGTAGGACTAGGTATGGGAAAAATATTACCATAAGGTATGAACCTATCTCTTGGTTCCACTTAGAACCCTATATGCCCAGCCTATCAAATGTCAACTACACTATCTTGGATGAAGATGGACATCTCAATGACTAAGAGCCTATGGAACCACTAGAATACATCTCAAATTTTCTCCTTGATGAGTAGGTAGTAGATAATCATGGTTATGATCCTTATAATGCCATTTAATATGCAAGCATAGGTGTATATTATATGCAATAAGAAGGATCTACCATACCAAGTATCACTACCACAAGTCAATAACTTGAGGGGGTATGGACTTGTTTTTTTATGGGTCAAGATCAAAGAATAAGAGTGGGGTAGGTGTTATGATTATATCCCATTCCAATCAAAGGTATTATTCTTACCTAAGGTTTCAATTTATCTTCACTTCTAATACTATAGAATATGAGGCCCTCATTCATGGGCTACAATGGGCAAGGAAGAGAGGCATCAAGCTTTTACAAGCTAAAGGAGATAGTGAGTTAGTGGTGTGGAAATTAAGAGGCCCAAGTACAGTTAATAATAAACTCTTAAAGGCCTAAAATCATAGGGTTTGGCACCTCTTGGAGGATTTCCAAACCTTTGACACTCACTCTATATCTAGAAAAGCCAATCTTCATGTAGACTTGTTAGCTACCATTAGGGCATAGTATGATATAGTTAATGGGGTCAAGGAAATCAAAGAGAAATACCAAATTAAAGTGGTATGAAATACCTCATTCCTTGATAATGATGTGAGTTGTAAAGTTTTTAAGAATGATAGTCATATTTCTTGCTTCTTATAACATGAGGCAAAATTATGCACAAAGAATCAAGGGGGGATGCAACATCAATATGGAGATCAAATTGTCTAGTTGAGGATAAATAATTTGTCTAAGGGCTTAATAACATTTGAAATTATATTTAATTAGGATTACCAGCTAAGGAAGGACAAGGTAATCATCTCCACAAAAGAGTAACACTATGATAAGGTTGTCATATTCAAGGACAAGTTACTCAAGTTATGAAAGGTAAACACCAAGGAAGAAAGAACAGCCTTCATATATTTATTCCAAGAGTTTGAAGATATATTTGCATTGGAATACCATGAATTGAAGGGTATTAACCCTAGGTTGGCCCAACATACCATAGAGTTGGAGGATAATTCCAAACCTATGACAAAATAACAAAGGTTGGTCAACCCCAAAGATGAGATCCTTATGAGGAAGAAATTGAAAAAACTTATGGAATCCAAGATTATCTTACCCATAAAACATTATTCATGGGTGAAAAATCTTATAAATGTGAGGAATAATAATGGGGAGATATAGTTGTGTGTGGACTTTAGAGATATCAACAAGGTGTCTTTAAAAGATCATTATCCCCTACCATCTATGGATCAGATTCTTCATATAATTTTAGGTTACCAAATATTATCTTTGATTGATGGATACTCTAGATATAATTATATATTGGTGAGGGAGGTGTATAGGCACAAAACTACCTTCACAACCAAGTGGGGAACTTATTCATACATGAAGATACCCTTTGGACTATTTAATGTGGGTGATACCTTCCAAAGGGAAATGGATGTGGCCTTCTAAGGGCTCATAAATTATATGGTGCTCATCTCCCTTGATGACATCACTATGTTTTAAAAGTATTCTAAGGATCACTTGACACATTTGAGGTTGGTGTTTGATAGGTGAAGGTAGTTTGGGGTCTCCTTGAACCCTAAAAAATGTATATTTATAGGCCATGAAGGCAGACTTCTAGGACATATTATGTAAAAATATTTCCTTTTCATTGACCCTAAGAGGATAGACGAAATCCTTAATATTTATTTTCTAAAACACAAGAAGGGATTAGAAATTTTCTTTGGAAAAATCAATTTCATCAGAATATTTGTTCCAAGATTTGCAAAATTGGTGAGGCCACTCACTCACATGATCAAAAAACACAAGGAGTTATCATGGACCAAGGAGGGTAAAATAAGTTTTGAGGCCATCAAGTAGGTAATTTCCCAAGCTCCCACCCTCTTCAACCCTTATTTTACAAAAAACTTATTCATGTATTCCTTCTCCACAAGTGACACTATTATTTCTATGCTTATGCAACAAAATGGTAAAGGACTAGAGCAACCCATTATTTTTTTCATTCAAGAATTGGAAGGGTATGATGAGAGATATAAATTTGTTGAAATTTTTTTCCTTTTTATCATGAGAGGCCTAAAAAAATTTAGACACATGGTGTCTAATAATAATTTTATTATGATGGTAGTTCACTCTAGTATAGAAGACTTCGTACTCAATAGAGACTTAAGTGAGAAGAGCGTTGGTTGGGTGACTAAGTGCATGGAGTATGACATAGAGGTGAAGGTTAATAATATGATCATAGGTATAATAATTCTTGAACATGTTTTATTAGATGTTAATGGAGAGAAAGATATGGTCTTGATAGTCTAAGATAATCAAAAAGCACTTGCAAACATGACTCCTTCCAGCTAGACATAACATATAGTGAATTTCCTTCAAATGGGATAATTTACTATTGGTTTAGATATGAAAAGGAGGATACACTTTATAATTAAATATATCCCTTACATCTCAATGGATGTAGTACTCTTTCAATAAGTACATTGGTGGTATGCTCCTAAGGTGTGTTTAGACTAGTCAAGTTGACAAGTTATTAGAGCAGTTTCATGATGGGCCTACAGGTGGGTAATTTGTATCCAATAATAAAACATAAAATATCATAAGAATAAGATAGTTTTGTCCCACTTTATTTAGGGACTCACATGCTTGGGTCAAGATATTCCCTAAATGTTCTATGTTTACCAGTAAGAAAAGACTAGTTACCTTACCTATAAGCCCATCCAAGTTGAGCATACCTTCATGTAATGGGGATTAGACTTCATAGGTATGATTAACCCCTCATATAATTTTATTAATAAGTGTGTTTTAATAACCACTTACTATTTTACCAGGTGGGTGGAGTCATCTTCACTCAAAAAAAATGAGAACTCAGTTTTGGAAATTTATGATAGCCTTGTGACTAGGTTTGGGGTCCCCTCTACCATTATATTAGATAATGCCTTGGCCTTAAGTAGTGATACAGTGTGTGAGTGGGCCCTTATAAATTTCATATATCTCAATTATTCATCCAAATACTATCCATATGGAAATTTACTAATAGATTCCACTAATGAGAACTTGATTAGGATCATTAAAAGGACATTTGAAGATAGTCAAAGTGACTACCTTATGAGAAGATAGTATTAATCATAAGAAGTGTATTACTCACTATAATTATCATCTTATTTATGGTAGATAAGAAAAAATTCCCATATAACTTGACTTATTAGCCTTAGAGCTTGCACACCAGTTTGAGCTCATGGAGGATGAGGCAATGGAAGTAAAGATGAATGAGTTGAGGGAGTTAGAAGAGACAAGAGATAATTTCATGCAGGCCATATGGTCAAAAAAAGACAAAGTCAAATATAATTTGATAAAATATACTCATCAAGGACATTTAAACAATGTGACATAGTGCTTAAGTGGGATGAGGACCATGCTAAGCTAGGTAAACATACAAAATTTGACAGTCTTTGGAGTGGGCCATACAAAATTACCAGTTATAATTATCTAGATTGAGTGGTGAATAACTTAATATCCATGTCAATTGGATGTTACTCACGTATTTTTATTAGGATCACTAAGTCCTATTGTACATAATAGCTAGTTTCTTTCCCCTAAGTGTTGTTGCACATGCTTAGTAGTTGTTGGTTTGTTCTAATTATTTGATGATGTGTGCTTTTGTCTTTCTTTGTCTCATGTTTAGTGTTTTGTGATGTGTTTTGTTATTAAATTTATCAAGGTATTATGCATAGTATATATGAATTTAAGGGTCCACTATATAGTCATGAGTGTTAAAGAAAATGATTTTGAGTTTTCTTGACCATCACACAAGTCAATCTAGCTGAGTAACCAGAAATGTTGACCACTTTCTACCCTCATGCCTAGAAATGGGTCAACCTAATCCCTATGAACCCTATTTCACCATTAGGCCTCATGTTTTTCATATATCTTGGTGAATTATAATATTCCAAATCATGGTCACTGGTTTTCATTTCAAATACATCAGGTCCATTGTTTATTCATGTTATTAAACACATAGTGGTTACCCCTACCTCATGTTTAAGCTTGTGTCAAGTGTCATGAGAGTGTTTGAGAATGTATGGAGGTACAAAATAAGCCTTTAAGTGGCCTAAAAAATATAAAATTTATATGGTGAAGATGATTTTATAATACAACGAAAGAGTCATCATGAACCTTTTAAGCATTGTCAATGATGTCAAAGGTGCATCTTGTGAAGCATGATGTCAAATGTGACTAAGCTTAGTCTGGAAGTGTGTGATGTGATAATATTTATATGAGAGTGTTGTATTAATACAATTTTTTCATGAGAGAAAGAGAAATAAATAATTTTAAGGCAACTAATTTTTCATGTTTGCATGAAGGTATAAGTCATTGATGACAAAGTGCATAGAAAGCCTAGTCATGAGCCTAATCATGACATGAAGAGGTATGTGCATGAAAATGGATGAAAATAGGCATATTAAGGATATATGGTATTGTTTGAGCATGTATGAAAGGCTTTAAATAATTCATGAGATTTTTAGGGTGAGCCTACAAGGGTAGGACCTTTAGTTTAGGTTTGCACCTAGACCTCTCTTAGACCCTGCATAGCCTAATGAGGTATGAAGATAAGATTTAAAGGAAATTATGAATATGTGATCATGAAGAGAGGGGAGATAAGTCTTTTTATTATTTTTCACAAATTTTGAGGTCATGAGCTGAAAGAAATTGCATGTAACACAATGTTAAGCCTTCTCGAGTTCACAGAATGAGGTCTCAAGCCCTGATAAACACTTTCAGATGTTCATTGGCATGTGTAACCTTTGCATGGAAAATTTAGTTATTAAATATATATGGGTAAGGGTCCTAGATAATATTTATAGGAATTGGTTTTGGATTTAAGGGGCAATCCTTTATGAACAATTGTTAACACCAAAGCCTATGTTAAACCTCCCTAAAACCATAATAAAGACCTAATGTAAAATATATTCTTAAAATCAGATCAAAATGGATTGAAATGACTATAAATTATATTTTATCATGTATTAAACTCTCTCATTTACCTCCAAGTGGTGATGGTTAGTCAGATAAGAGAGAAAAGGCATAAATATAGGCTTATTTGTCAAGAAGCTATTATAGCTCCCAAAAGTTGTATTGGTCAATAAAAACAAATGAATGGGAGACTAAGATAGAGACTAATTTTTCATTTCCATGTTAATTTATGGATAGGTTATATCCTTCAAGTGTTTTAATTGTGTCATCTAATTTAGCCATTCATAGGTAGACCTAATGGTGTCAATAATGAAAAACCCAGACAGAGATGAGAAGATGGATTTGATGGTCTAAGCATGTCAGATTTATGAAAAAAAAGTACATGAAGAGTTTATTATTTATTTTAAGTCATGTTCATGATTTTAATATTATTTTAAGTTCATGTATGTGGTGAAAAAGTTACTCAAAAAATGGCTAGTCTTGTTCAGATAAGACTATGTGATATAGGGTCCATAAATTGGTCTGCAAGATGAATATTTGAGATTAGACCATATGAATTTTTCATATAATGATACTATATATATATATATATATATATATACATATACATATATATATATATACATATACATATGCATATATATATACATATACATATATATATATATATATATATATATATATCGCATAGGACCATTTACATGCATCAAGTGTCATGAAAAGTATCTATAAAGGTGTTGGATGTCTATGTCACCATGACTAGTCTTTGAGATAAATTGGCAATTTTGAGTGAGTGAGTTGCAGAGATGTATATATATATATATATATATATATATATATATATATATATCATAGGACCATTTACATGCATCAAGTGTCATGAAAAGTATCTATAGAGGTGTTGGATGTCTATGTCACCATGACTAGCCTTTGAGATAAATTGGCAATTTTGAGTGAGTGAGTTGCAGAGATGTCCTTGAGCCTTTATCTCCTAAGTGAAAGTGTTCCAATTTTTTTTTGATGACCCTAAGGTCATAGAGAAAATGTATAAATTTTTAATTTGTTATATTTCAATATCCTAAGAGTATTTGAGCTTCATTTTTTCAAGATAGACTTTTGAGGTACACAAGCCTAATAAGGCAGTTTGTCCTAAAAGATCATGGTATTAATGAAAGACAAAGATCTAACAAAGTATGGAAAAGGTTAGTAAAGGTCATTTTATAAGTGATTTAATGGTTTTTTATTATTAATAATTATATTTGGGCCCAAGAGGATCAATCTTTGACTCTAAGAGGATAGACCTAATGTAATTAGGTGTCCATGAGACCTAAAAGAGAAACCTAAAAGAGAAATGAGGCCTAATTGAGTTGTTCTAGACCAAAATGGGTCCATAGTTCATTTGAATCATGTTTATAATATGTTATAAGACATATTATATTTCCAACATAAGAGTTTTAATGTGTGTGGCTGACCAATGGTGTGTGACCATGAGACTTGTATATATACAAGGTAGTTTAGGCCTTTTTTGAAATAAGCAATTAAATCCAATAAAATTTTGCTTGGTAGAGTAGAAGGAGGTCTTGAAATGAGACCATAATGGTAGATAAGAGGTTTGGTGATAAAAATATATGAGGTGAATGATTTGGTGCTGAGTCACTTAGGGAATTGGTGCTTCCTTGAAAGTGGGTACTTGTTAAAGCCTAGTCAAGTGGGTGCTTGATTATATTGGGTTGGTACTCCAAGTTGAGTTTGTGCTCAATATAATTTGATATTTTGTTAAAAATTAAATTAGTACATTTTTAGAGATTATTGGGTTTTCTTCCCCTTTATGTTTTTCCACTCATGTGTGTTTTCTTGTGTTATGATCATGTGAATGATTATTTATGCATTGTTATATCATTATATTGCTTTGATGGTTCAAGGAATGTTAAAATACATGTGAAATAAAGTTTTTAAACATTGATTCACCCCCATCTTAGTGATTATGCTTCCAAAAATTGGTATTAGAGCTATGTCCTTTGAAGCAAGCCTAAAAACTTAAAGGAGATCCTAGAAGCACAAACATGTTTACTCATCAGGTATAAGGAGGTATCTCAACCAATAAGGATCCTCTCTTTAGTGGGACTAACTATTCATTTTAGAGCAATAGAATGAATACTTACCTAATGTCCTCAGGATATGACATATGGAAATATATTATTGATGGATTCACTCCACCTTTTACACCACCAATTGATGCAGTAGGTAAGAAGGCAAGTTAGAATAACTCTAAGGCAGTGAATGACATCTTGTGTGGTATTTTAGAGGTAGATTTTATAAAGGTAATGCATTATGATATAACCAAAGGGATATTGAAAAATTTATAGACCATATATAAATGAAACACCAAAGTCAAGTTGGCAAAGTTGTAGACTCACTGAAGGTAGTTTGAAAGTCTAAGAATGAAGGAGGATGAAAACATTGCATCTTATCTATTAAGATTAGATTAAGTGGTAAATGTCATAAGAGGTATAGGAGAGGAGTTAAAAGAATAAATAATAAGAAAAAAGGTATTGAGATCCCTTGACATCTAAGTTTGATTCAAAGGTGTTTGTTATAGAAGAGATCAAAGATCTTAACATACTACAGATGGATGAGCTTCATGGTATCTTGACTACGTATGAAATGAGAACAAGTGATGGAAGACCCTCCAAGAAGGAAGTTGAATTCAAAGTTGAGAAAAAGTCATAAGGTAAAAAGGCCAAGGATTACATTGGCATAGACATTGATGATGAAAATATAGAAACCATGTTTGTCAAAAAAGTAAGGAAAGGATTAGGTAAGTATAAGGGCAAGCTGACATTCAAATGCTTTAATTGTGGTAAGATTGGTCACTTTGCATCTAAATGTCCTAACAAGGATAAGAATGAGCATGATGGATAACATGATAAACATGATGGTGATGATAAGAAGGTCTATAATCTTGATAAGAGAAAAAAGGGTTTCAGGAAGTATGAAGGCAAGAAAGGGTCATTCAAGAATAAGATAAGTTTCTATATGAGAGAAGATAGTAGCTCATCTGATGTAAATTACAAAAGTACATATGATAGTGATAATGATATTAATGATTATGATTGTAATGAAACCTTATTCATGACCATAAAATTAGAAAATAAGGTTTATTTAAAAGATAAAAGTCTTATAGATGATGAATAACTAGATGAAGAAGAGTTTAAAGTGCACCTTAAGGTAGAATTGGTGAGTGCTCTAGAGAAATTGAAGTTTAAAACAAGGAAGAATCAGAAAATGAGATCATTGGTAAATATTTATGAGGAACAGATCAATATATTTGAAGAGAGACTAAGTAACAACACAAATAAACATGAGGATATCATCAAATAGTTGAAAACTCAGATTGAGATTGTCACTATAATTCTTAAGACCAAGGAGGAATAATGCATCAAATTAAGAATAGAAATGGAGTCCTTGAAGGAAGAATTAGATCAAGCAATAATCAATATGAATACACATCATAAATTTGAAAATATCATTGAAGTCCTTGGTGATATTCTAAAAATTCAAAGTTTTCTACATGTCAAGACATGTCTTGGGTTCAAAGAAGATCAAAATGAAAAAAAGAGAGAGTCAAACCTATGCAAAATCTCTCAAATATGAGATTCAACTTGATCATTAATAAGTCAAGAATATTATGACTCCTTCAAGAGAAAATAAAAGTAGAGATTCTTCATTAAACATCAGGCAGACAAGGTATGTGAATTCATTCAATGTTTACTATTTATCATGCAATCAATATGGACATAAGGTTGTGGATTGTAGACATCATGCTAGAATCAATTCCTCATGGAGGAATAGGATGAATACACATCTCTATAATAGAAGTAAAATTGTGTGCTATAAGTGTGATCAAAGAAGACATATTTCAAGGGACTTCAAGATGAGGTATATGAGGAAGGATAGTCAATAAAAAAGGGTATACAGTCATACCATTGATAAGTGGATCAAGAAGTTAAACCCTTTGGACAAGGTGAAGAAGGAGGAAAAGACAAAAATTGAAGAATCTATGCTAGTTCAGACTTCATTTCACATTTAAGATAAAGGTATGAAATGGTATATAGATAGTGGTTTCTCAAGTCAGATGATAGGAGATAAAAGCAAGCTCATCTCATTAAAGAATAATGTTTCAAAAATAGTGAGATTTGGAGATAACACAACTACCAATATAGTTGGTAAGGGTATCTTGAGTTTGGACAATGAGAAGATCAAGACAAAGAATGTGTTGTATGTGGAAGGTTTGAAACATAACCTACTTAGTGTAAGTCAAATGTGCAACCAAGGACACACACTAACCTTTTATGACATAGGTTATGATATAAGGAGAGATAAATTAGGAAGACTAATTACTAATGTTAATAAGATTGAGAAAAATTTGTATGTCTTGAATGAGACCAAGAAGGAGAGATGATTTATGAGTAAGATGGATGAATTTTGGATATGACACAGAAGTTTGGGCCATCTAAACTTTGATAATCGAGTAAAGATAAACTCTAAAAAGTCTATGAATAAAATGCCTAAGATCAACAAACTTATAAACACACTTTGTAAGGCATGTCAACATGGTAAGTAGACTAGAATAGGGTTCAATTCCAAGGAGTACTCTACTACAAAACCTTTGGAGCTAATACATATTGATCTCTGTGGACCTACAAGTATCCAAAGCATTCGAGGGGATAGTTATTTCATGTTACTCATAGATGACTACACAAGAATGAATTGGGTAGAATTATTGAAATAAAAGTCAGAAGCTGAAGATAAGTTCAAGGCATTCAAGGATCTTGTTGAGAATGAGAAAAATGGGAAGATAAAATTCTTAAGATCTAATAAAGGAGGGGAGTTTTGGTCTAATGAATTTGATGACTTTTGTGAGGTCCATGGGATAAGGATATAGTTGTCAACATATAGGACACCTTAGCCAAATGGGGTAGTGGAAGGAAAGAATAGGATAGTTTAAGAGATGGTAAGAACCATGCTAAATGAGTCAAGGTTAGTTGATGGATACTGGAGAGAGGCTATGAGCACTAAAGTATATATCTTGAATAGAGAACAAATAAGAACTAATGGCAACAAGACCCCTTATGAACTATGTAAAGGTAAACCTGCTAATTTAGAATACTTTAGAGTATTTTGAAGTAAATGATTCATCAAAAGAGATGAGAAAGACTTAGGTAAATTTGATTCTAGGTCTAATGAAGTCATATTCTTAGGGTATTCATCAATAATATCAGCCTATATATGTTATAACAAGAGGTTGTAAAATATAGTGGAAAGCACCAATGAGAAGATTCATGAGACAAAAAAACCACACTCATAGTCAAAGGATACATCAGAGACTATGGAATTAAGTAATGATGATGAAAAAATAGAGATTGATGAGGAAGAAGGAAAAGTTGAGGAAAAATAAGAATCAAAAGGCTCCTCAAGACAAATTCAAAGAAATCATCTTGAATAAAAAATCATTGGCAACAAGGATGTAGGTATGCAAAAAACAAGAAGGCTTGTAAGTAACCTTAATCAAGAGAATGTCACTCTATTGTATAAGATTGAGCCGAAGAACCTTGTAAAAGCAAGAAAAGACAAGTTTTGGATAAGTGCTATGAATGAGGAGTTAGACCAAAGAGAAAAGAATGAATCTTGGGAACTAGTTCCTAGGCCTAAAGACAAGAATATCATTGGAAATAAATGGGTATTTAGGAAAAAGTTGAATAAAAATGGAGAAGTCACGAGGAATAAAGTTGAATTGGTATGTAATGGATAAGCCCACTAGTGCATGAGATTACATTGAGGTAATTGGGCCCTTGTCAATAGAGAATGCCTAAAATTTTGACCACGTTGAGCTTTGAAGTCCATGTCTAAGTCTTTTTATCCTCATTATTTCCTTGGGAAGGTCAAGTTCTTCATAAAAAATTGGTTAAGTCCATTGTGTGTTATCTTTTAGGTCAATACACTCTCATAGATAAATTAAGTCTCCTCAGAGGGTGGAAGAATGTTGCACCCCTCCTCAGGTTGATTAGTGGTACAAAGATAAAAAATAGCTAAAGGCCTGAGTGAAAATTTATGATGGGCATGTGGTAGGATCTCAAAATGCTTTTGGTTTCAGTTCTTTTTTGAAGGTTATCACACTTGTGTTTTTTTTGCCAAAGGTGCAAATATTTTCCAAGGTCTAAACTCCTCAAATCATACCATGTGGTTGTATCTTGGGGGTCTTAGTTTTTGGGGCCTTTTGGATGAATGCCTTGTCTAAAAAAGTGAGAGGAAGTTCAATGAGTCTTCGAGGACTAGGACATTGGGGTGGTTAGGTAGGATCATGACACATGGCACTTTTATGGGATACTAGAGTATATTTCACCAAGACACTAAGGAAAACTAAGGGAAAGACATTAAAAATATCCCCAACACCTTGATTGCCCAAATTTTTGACACATGTCAAGTTTTTTCTTTTTAAAGTAATGTTTGGGGCATGTGGCATCTCCTCGCTAGAGAATATGAGGGGTGAGGAGGTAAAAAGGTTCCCAAATATTTTATGGGTGATAGAGGTGTAATTTCACTTATTTGATGCCATGTTTCATAGAAATGATTATTTAGATAGAAGAGGAAGCACCGTCAAGTTTCCCTCCTTTTCTTTTGAACAATGCTTGATGATATTAATGTGGTAGCTAAGTATTAGTTATCCTACATCAAGGCTTAATTAGTAACCCTATTTTAAAAATGGGTTGATTATAACTAAGTATTTTCCTTAATTTTAATCCACCCTTCATAATTGGATCTCACACTTTTATTTTCAAAAAATTTACAAACTAGAGTGGCATGAGATGAGAGTAGCAACTACTCTCATATTTTTCAAGAATTTTCTTGCTCAGGTTGCATATTTTTTAGTGTGGTTCAAAATAAGTATTCTCTAAGTTATTAATTTAGTGCTTTTAATGAGAAGTTTGGAGTTACAAAGTTAGCTACTAGGGGAGGGTATTTTTCAATTTAAGGGAAAACAGTGTCACGTCGATCTAAAAAATGGCATCTTTTTCTTCTATCCATCTAAAAAGCAAAATTAATTCAATTCTTGATGGGATTAGGGACCTTGATGTCCAAGGTTTAGATTTCATTGCCCTATTAATTATTTTGTAGAAACCTAATCCCCCTAAGGTGGTAGATAATTTGGGTATGAGTTATATGGTTCCAGTGGCAGCTTTTCCACTAGCAGCCTCATACCCAAAGCTAGTCATTAAATGCATGAAGGTGTATCATGAGGATACAAGAATTATAATTAATGGGAACCAATCAATTATTTACTCATTCACCCCTCAATCTCTTAGTGTCATGATCAGGATACCACCATAACCTGAGGGAATTGTTTTGACTATGGAAGAATGCCAGGCATATGCTGACAATAATGATAGCTTCATTTAGGAAATTGTAAACACTTATTGGCTCACCAAGAAGAGAACTAAGTTTTTTATATTAAATAGGAATGTTAAGTTAATAGAGTTCAAGGAGATACCATGATATGTCATCACCATGTATGCTAGGGTTTATGGGATACCCATAGTAGAGAAGTTTGAGCCATGGATGTTTTCCATCCTTATTTGTGTGTTGGAGGGTAAGAAGCAATTGGACTGGGCCTCAATTCTGAGTAACAACCTACATAGCCAAATAATGCAATTTTAGGTGGCCATCTCTTTCAAGGAATAATTTATTGGTATATTTTACATGACTTCCTACCTCATGTATAGCCTAATACATAACAGAGATTTCCCCAGACTTACTAGGAATCCCTCTAGTCTTACAATTTATGAGTTCTATCCTAAAATGACTTTGGAAGGTTTTAAGAACAACTGGGCCAAGGTCTATAATTTCTTTTTCAATACCATGATAAGTGTCTTCTACCCTCTGAGGATCTTAAATA
This sequence comes from Torreya grandis, assembly GCA_037957365.1. Classification (NCBI taxonomy): domain Eukaryota; kingdom Viridiplantae; phylum Streptophyta; class Pinopsida; order Cupressales; family Taxaceae; genus Torreya; species Torreya grandis. Next base: position 2,800,291 of record JARHVA010001053.1, read on the forward strand.
GAATGACCAAGGTGGCCAGGGAGGTGATTGATAAGTTTGTCATGGTGTACATTTAATTACTCACTTTGACATACATCTAGGTGAGTGGTTATTCAAGGGCACCCTAGAAGCCACCTAGGTATGTTGATGACAAGGTATCACTCATGGAATTATGTAGATAAATGTTTCCCCCACATGAGATGATTGTAACAAATAAGATTAATAACCCCTTCAAGTTCCCTATATAGATAGGAGATTACACATGTCCTACTGTAGCCAAAGCAAAGGGGTTAGAAAAAGAAATAGGGTGTTTTAAAATAGACAAGATAACTCCTTGGCCCAACTTTGACATAAGGTGGTTGATTAACACTACTATAGGTGTAGTTATGCACCAGGCACACTATGAGGACATCTAGTCAGAATGCACAATGAAGGAGCAAGTAAGGAAAATTGACTACCCGAGGCTCACCATTCAAGAGATTGTTGCATATGGCATCATCCCTATCCCCAAGGACATAATGGATGACAAGGCTACAATGTTATCAGCTTATAGTGAGGAGAATATAGAAATTTAGCCTATAGCTCAAGTAAACTTTACAGTCCCAAAGAATGATTCACTTACATTAAAGGCATACCATATTATGAAAAGAACATTTGGCTGGCTAAAGTCCTAAAGTGTGGACCTCAGTGCACATGATACCCCTATCCTTAGGGAGCTCAAATATATATAAGATCTCAAGAGATTCTTCCCTCTTATAATGTACATTAGTAAGCCCTCATGTGGAGGTCAAAGGTAAAGTGAAGAGGTTGGAAGATGATATTAGTTTCACTAAGCCGATCAATGTTGATGAGATTATGACAACATGATCCAAGTCTAGACTATATTTCATAAAATTGACCAATCTTTTTGAAAGTTGGACTTGGATTGTCATGGGGTAAGTGCAACTTATAAGTGTTTCTCCCATTTTGATCACTATTTAAGGAGCTTTTACCACTTTAGCTAGACCAACCATTACACAAGCCCCTCAGCCTATGCAATCACTAGAGCCCATTCCACCCCTAAAAATGTACATAAGGAAAAGGGGAGGGGAGGAGAAAGTAGAGCAACCAAAGACTAAAAGGAAGAAGAAGGTTCTACAATCTCTATTTATAGCCCCCAAGAAAAGGAAATGGGTCATACATCTAGATGTACCCTCTTAGCATGAAGCCATAAAATCCTAAGGAGAAAAGTCCTCATATGCCCAAAGATCAAGGGATATGAGTGATGAAGAAGACTCAGATGATGATAGGCCTATTGTAAAAGTAGTAAATTAGATAGAGGAATTCACTCCTTCCCTAATGAGTACCACTCAAATAACTCTAAGGGAAAGGCTGTATACTCCTATCAATGTTTCAGTAATGGGATTGTTTAGACCATAAGTACCCTTGGGAGATGAAGATAAAGGTAATGAGGAGACTATGTTAGCCTCAAATGACCCTTTATCCTTCAAAGATGTGACATAATTAGGTATCAAGGTGGCCATGCAAGACCAAGTTCCACCCCAAAAAGAAACAATCTCCTTAGACATAGAAGCATTTATCCAGGATACGATCACCCAAAAATCAAGATAAGAAGTGGAGGTTAAGATAAAATGTATGCAAGGACCCAAGGAGAAACTTAAAAATGAGTTAAGGCTAGAAGAACAAGCCCCCACCAGTATTGAAAAGGTAGAGGCTCAAGGAAAAAAATAAATAGATGTTGTGGTAGTTATGGAGATAGCCCCAGAGGACCATCCCTCTCTAGTACACACAAGTTCAATACAAGAAGGAAAGGTTGCACTTGAGGGAGATAGGGTATTAGGCTTGAAAATGGGTACCCCTATGCCTTCAAGTATAAATAATGACCAAGATGATGAATTTATAAGGGAAGGACCTTCCATTGGGATTTATATTGAAGTACCTTGAGGGATCCTTCCCCAAATAAAGGTCCATGATCCTATTGGGCACAAGAGTTTTGAGGCCATGATTAGTGATGAGCCACCTAAGGGTGATAAGGAAGACACCATAGCCTCTTCCTAGCTTTCCCAACCAATTTCACAATTTGAGATAGAATTAAGACTACATCCTCTACCCACAAGATAGGAGAGTGCCATTGATAGACTATTGTTGGGGTCCAAAAATCAATCTGAAGTAGTTATTAAGGTCTTAGAACAGGTTGACCCAAGCAAATAGGGAAAGAAAGAAGTTAGAAGGAAAGAGGTAGATTTGAAAAGTGATGAGGATATAGAGTAGATAATAATAGGATCACACCCAACCCCTATCACTCTCCCTCTGACTACTATTCTAGCCACACCACTGTTTAATGCATCCAAGTCAGCCTCGAGGTCCACAACTCTAATGGGTTTTTAGACTAGGCCCCTCTTATCGGTCAAAGAATAGGTTAAGGAGAAGTAGGGAGTTGAAATTAAATTGGGGGATATATAAGTAGTAACATTTTCCTAGTCGATAGGGAAAAACCTCCAAATAAAGCCAAAGCACAATCCTAGACTACTTTCACTAATATTGAGGAGAGAACATAAGAGATAACTATCCCCCCGTAGGGTGTTACAAAAAAGGATGTTCCCCTTAAGAGCTATGCAGTATACAAATATGATCTAGGAGATCCTTCAATAAATGAGATCAAACATAGATCATAGGTTTTGGTGAGCATGGTGGCTCATTATATGGACAAAGACAAGGCATTAATGGAAGAGCTTAAGATGTAAAACTAGGCAATGATCTAGTACTTGCAAAAGTTATTAAGTGAGCCTAAAGCAGTGCTTCCAACTGCCAGCATAGTGCCAAGTCCCCTCATTTCCTCCTAGGATGCACTTGATTTTGGCATAGTTGAAGATTTAAAGACTAGAGGATGGGTGACAAAAGAGTGGCAAAAATACTTGATGGTCCAAGGCAAGGAGGTCATCTACGTAGCATTGGGATGGTTTGATGACCCAACAATAAACAAGAGGAGTGAAAATCCTGGGCATTGGTTTATGAAATGGATATCAAGAGCTAGGAGGAACTTGGGCCCAAGGTATATGAGTTGTGTAGTATGGCTAAGGATACCTTGATTATAGAAATGGTCATCACCTCAGATGATCCTGAAATACCCAAAGACTAAAAACTAGCCATAAAACACAGGTTAGCAATGCTTAAGGATGGTATCTTTGATATAAAAAGGGAAAAGAAATCTCTCAAGGATGTTAGGATGGAAATTGAGGCCACCTTCATGAGAATCATGCAACTTGATAGTATGTTTGACATGATAAAGGAATTGATATAAGATGCCCTAAAGAGTCTTGTTAATGCACCTCATAGAAGCTTTGATGGCCAAAAAATAAGGGAGTTAGTGCAAATTAAAAAATCATGTGACCAATTGAAGGCATTGGTTGAAAATAAATAGAAAACACTCTAGGGGACTATCAAGTGGTTATAAGAATATGAGGTTAGATTCAAATACCAAGTGGGCCCAAACAAGAAAATCCTTGCCACCATGATCAAAAAGTTCATTGCTTACAAGAATACGCTGACACAGGGCTTGATCATCAACATTGATTTCATGATATGACCAAATCATTTCTATTTTTCCTCAATTGATGTAAAGATTCTTCTCTCTAATCTTTTCATCTTCTCTCTTTTTCCTTTAGTCTTTGTACTACACCCATTAGTGGCACGTCTCTCATAGGAATATTGTCTAGATAAAATGACATTTTGGTTTGGTTATGCAAGTGGACAAAGGTTGTTTTGTCCCTTGATAGGGTTTGATTTACATGGCATATGGAGATCATCCCACCAGGATGAGATATCAAACAGGTTGTTTTCATCAGAGCACATGCATTATCCCAAGAATCCTTTTTGTTGTAACTAATGAGCTTTAAGCCCATGAATGATTTCTCTAGCTAGAGCATCTCATTGGGATATGCCATGTGTTGGTTTGAAAATTGTATATGTAAAGGAGGTTTTTTCCTTTACAAAGTCTAGTCAATCAAAAAAAATTGAGAAAAGAGCTATCACTCTGGAGAATTTCTTCCTGTGTAAAATCTTTGGTGTCAAATTGGTTTCTTGTGTAAAACTATTGACAAGCTCTAAGATCATATTGAAATGTTCACCTATTACAAATATGACTTGAATAGTGTACATGCTATATAATTTCCACCACATACTATATGTATCTAAATTTTAGATGGATAATGGAATATGCTTTTGTTTTGTTGCTCTGTCTTGTTATTGAAATCTAATGTGTTACTCTAAGTTCTTAATATATTGGTATTCTCACTCTTTCCTTTTGTGGTAGTCATCTTGGAAATGTGTTGAGATTATAAAATCCTTTAGTTATAAAATTTAGAATGAAGTAATAATAGACTTTCTAGGGGTAGTCTCAGGCTTATGGATTCAATGAGAAAGAGCTCTTGAATGATTAATTGTAGCTTTACTTGTGATTATTTCAAGGAACTATGAAGTGTTGTTTCATTTTATTTGTTTTTAAAGGTTATAAAATAGTTGTTTGTGGAAGTGACATGATAGTTCAGTGGATTTCTCCTCTCTCATCCAGCACCCATCCATATCTTTGTTTGAAGTCAACCCACCTATCTTACCTTACTCTTAACACATTGATTGCTTATCATAAGTGTTACTTGTATCACAAATGCATGAGATCTTGCATATTTGGAATGTATTTGAATTTTTGTGCTTAAAATCTTAGGAGCTTCAATTTCCTATATAGTTTTTACTATTGAGTGTTTCATAAAATAGAGACTGTAGCCACCATTTCATCTATCTCTAGTAGCTTGTCTATGACTTAAATCATTTGTGCATTTCATGTGATAATCCTCACGAGTGAGGTGTGAAAACTTGGTTATGCTTTGGTCATTTTTCCTTTATGTGCCAAGAATCCTCATGAAGATTGATGTATAAAACCCCTCCATGAGATTAAGCTACCCCATAGGCTATCTCACCTTGGTTTAGGCAAAGCCAAAAGTAACAGGGAATTAACTATACCCTTTTTAGATGTCTCTCAATCATTATCTATGCTTATTTCTTTGTTTGATGCTAAACCCTTCCTCAGATATAACGACATATTAATGGGTTTTTCATTTATGTTTGCCATTTTTTATAAGTGTGCAAATTCGAGCATACGAGGTATTCAAATGGGAACCTAAACATTTTTAGCACTATTATTGGTAACTTTTATAGAAGGATTTGATCACTTTTGAGAGTTTATTTTCCTACTTGTGGTGTGTGGGAGTTATGTGTTGGAAGGTGTCTAACCCATTTTGAGCATTGTCTTTCATATTGGATTTTTTTCCTTTGTTTTCTAGAAGTTTGTTTCTAGTAGAGACATTGAGTTTTTTTTTCTCCTGGTTATTACAAGACCATTACCTATTGTAGCCCTCACCTTCCTAAGATTCTATTTTGAGTATCCCATCATTTAAAAATCTATAAGTATTGAGATCATCCTTTAGGACTAACCCTTTAAATCAATTTTTCCCTCCATTGCATACTCCTCCAAGAAAAAGGGGATTAGCCTAGAGACCTATTGGACGGCTTGGTTCTATCACTGAGATTCATCTTGGTGCTAATAACCTTCAAAAATATGTAGACTAACCTCTTGTTAAAGATTACCATAGCTCTTATGGGACTTTTGAGCCTTATAGCCCTATTTACTATCCCACTCCATCCCCACTAGATCAATCCCCTCCTGAATTTGACCCACCCAATCCTCCTAATTCCCCTCCTTACATCCCATTGCTAGTGGTTTTTAAACCCCAAGATATCCCAATCATGAGGCATAGAGACCAAGAGGAAATAGCATGCCCTGCTTTCCATGTTTCCAAATTTAGACCTATCAATTTTGAGGAGATTGAGGGTTTTCCTAATGAATTTCCCAATGAAATAAGGAAGAGGCTCAAAAAGTTTCAAGGGAACAAGGTTGTGACTGATGATAAGCATTTGAAGGCCTTCCAAAATATTATTGAGGATTATGACGTTGAGCATGAGGATGTCTGCATTAATTTATTTGTACAGATGTTAGAGGATGATGTTAGAGATTGGTTCAACTCCCTCCCCACTAGATGCATTGACTCATGGGAAGAGATGCAGAATGTCTTTAGGATTTAGTATGGAGAAAGACTAGATATGAGATTCCTCTTATCCAAGTTCAAAAATATCAAGAAAAATCCTAATGAGTGTGTGCAAGATTTTAATACCCATTTCAATAAGGCCATGATGCATATACCTAAAAACATTAGGCCTAGTGACACTTCTTATTTGATAAAATACTATGATGCTTTTGACAATAAGGTTGCATACTACTTGAGAGATAAGACTCCACCAAACCTTAGATTGGCATTTAATATGGCCATCTAAATTGAGAATAATATTAAAGCTATCAAAAAGCCTATGAATAATAGGGATGATCTGAAGTTGGTCAATCCTAAAAATCCATGATCCACCAAGGCCACCAACTTAGAAGAAACTATCAAAACTTTGTCCTCCATTGTTAAAGTGATGTCGTAAAAGTTAGCTAGTGTAGAAAACGGCATTCCACATGTATCTTCTAGTCATGATAGGGCCCTAAATCTATATCAGTCTTAGTGAGGCCCTCCATTCCATAACTGAGAAGTTGATAAAGGAAAGAGGCCTTCACATGATGACCAGCCAAAAAGGACTCAAGGTAGAGATTTTGGGAAGGAAATACTAGATCCCCTAGATGCTAAGGTAAATGTTGCGAGCTTTGATATAGACATTGCTTCATGTGATAGATGCTTCCTAACCCACCCACCTTGTGATATTATTGAGGTAGTGGATCAAGAACTAGATGAATTAGAGGATGCACCATCTGATTATGAAGTTTTCATTCGTGATTTCCATATTCCTCTAATTGAATTAGTGACTCCTATAGGGATGCTTGTTAACACCATGACTAGTGAACTTTGGGATGCTATTGAGTTAGAAGGTGTCATTATGTTTGATTTTGTGTGAAATGTCAATGTAGCATAAGCATATGAGTTAATTATTCATTTGTGCTCTATGATGATAAATAAATATCTAGAAATAAATCCATCAGAGGAATACTAAAGACTCTTAATTAATGCAGTAGTTCCCTAGAGAAGTGAGATTAACTTGAGAAGTAGGCAGGTAGGTGTTATACCTCAAGATGTTTCTCCTACTAACCTAAAGGTGAGGGATGTAGGAAAAGAGGAAAAGAAATATATATCTATTTTAGAGGACTCCTAGAGGGCACTTATTGCTTAAGCTACTAGACCTAGAGAAGTTCCTACTAAAAATAATAAGATGTCTATGTTGACTGGTGTCTTCGAGGGTACTAATGAGACTAAGCAGAACCCACCACTAAAATCTCCCACAAACAATAATAATCCCCCTCAACCTAATCCATTTCATGTGTTGACTAAGCATATTTGTACTAAAAATGTCACCACCCTCCCACCAAACATGCCCCTCCCTCATTATAGTGTATGTGATATGGCCCAACTATTGAGTCAAATAAAGATCATTGTTTCACTCATTGAGTTGTTACAGATCCTTGAACATAGGAAGAGAGATTTTGAATATTTGGAGTTTGGTAAGGGATCAAATACTAATGATTTTGAAATGTCCTAGGTGTTATTAGAAGATCAAGAGTAAGGGGATGTTTATGATCCTTCTTTTGAAGTCTATTTAGGAATTGCATTAGTGGAGAGTCAATTAGATGTGGAACCATTTTATACAACATTGATGATCAATGGTATGATTGTCCACAATCGCATGTTTGATTCTGGTGCATCTTGTAATGTTATGCCTTTATGTGTCTTGAATAAACTTGGTGTAAAGATAACATTTGCTTTTGGCATGTATTATGTTGTAGATTCAAGAGAGGTGCTAATTTTTGGGCAAGTCAAAGGGCTAGTTGTGCAATTGGTGGTTCACCCAGGTAAGTTTTTGAATATGCATGTGGTATTTTTAGATTACCCCCCAAATGGGGAATGTTGATATCATGAAAGTGCACTACATGTATGGGGGGAAGTGTGCAAATGGACCTTTCTTATGCTACCATCCCCCTAGAAGGTAAAATGGTCAAACTTCATAGCGAGCCTAAGATGTTACATATGATTGAAGATCCAAATTATGCTCTGAATGAATTAATTTACACTAATGTTAAACTAGGTGTTTTTGTTGGTACTATTAATGCGGATGAATAGTCTATTATCATTGATGCACAACCTAGTGCAAAAGTTGCTATTTGGGGATTGTTCTTTAATGGGGCCTACTCTAGTGTTGGGAATGGGGCTAGAGTGATTATAAATGTTCCTAATGGGGGGAGGTATAATTTTTCCTTCCACCTTGATATTAATTGCACTAACAATGTTGTTGAGTATGAAGTGCTTCTAATTAGTTTGAGGATTGCATGTAAGCACATGATCAAGTGTCTCTCAATCAAAGAGGACTTAGAATTAGTGGTAAAAAAATCTATAATGCATATGCCACCAAGTGTAAAATATTGAAATAGTAATGAAACACTGTATGGGATTTGATTAAAGTATTTGATGCATTTAACATCTCTTATCATGATAAGGAATTTAACCAAGAAGCTAAATTTTTTGCTAAGGAGCTCAATTTGATATGTCAAGCATGATCCCATATTATTAGTACCAAGTGGAGGTGATTGATTGACCCTCAATCCAAGATAACATTTATCAATGAAAGGTGTTAGAGGATGATGACCAAATCAAAAGGTTCTTGACTTGTGAATTAAAATTTCATGGTCAGCTTATGGACTTGGAATCTATGGTTTAGACATGTGATGGAAAAGACACTTTATTTGGGAAAGAGGTCATTCAACTCAAAATGAAAACTATCCCTAGGGGATTGGTTAGCTTAGAGGCATCCTTTAATGGAGCAGATAGAGTGAGGTTAGGAGAAACATTTGTCTTGAGGGATGTCACTGAATACAATTTGGGTTCCCTTAGGAATCTAAGAAAAGTATGGTTGGGTACTTGTCTCAGCACTGAAGAGAAAATATATTATGTACAGTTGTTGAGGAAATATCAAGACTACTTGGCATGGTCTTATTAGAAGCTTAAAAATTATAGATAAGACTTGTTCCAACATGTTATCCCACTATAGTCAGACAATAAGTTGTTTAGGTAGAATTAGAGGCCTATCAATCCCATTTTGGCCACCAAGATGTGTTATGAATTGAAGTTAAGATATGGTGGTATTCTTTATCCTATTAGGTACTCATCTTGGGTGGCTAATTTGGTCCCTATGTGCAAGAAGAATAGTGATATCCACCTTTGTGTGTATTTATACAATTTGAATAAAGCTTCCCTAAAAGATAACTATCCCTTGCCCAACATGGACAATTTATTGCAAGATGTTATCGAGTCTGAAATGTTATCAACTCTAGATGGTTTCTCTAGCTATAACCAAGTTGTGGTCAAGGAATTTGAGAGGTATAAGACTACATTCACCACACCATGGGGCACCTATGTGTATATGAGAATGCCTTTTTGGCTAATGAATGCTAGTGTAACATTTTAACATTCCCTAGATGTTACTTTTATAGGGATGATTGATTAATTTATCATTGTATATCAAGATGATGTCACTATGTACTCCAAAAGAAGGGATGAGCACTTGAGACACTTGGAAAAGGTATTAATTAGATGCAGAGAATTTAGTATTTCCCTCAATCCTAAAAAGTGTTATTTTGGAGTTTAAAAGGTTAAATTGATAGGACATATAGTGTCTAAGGAGGGTGTTATGATTGACCTTGAAAGAGTTAAGGCCATTGATAAAGTGCTCGTCCCATAGTCTAAGAAAGGAATTCAATCTTTCTGTAGACAAATTAATTTTCCAAGAAGGTTTGTATCTAACTTTATAGAAATCACCCTGCCAATTACTTCTATGTTGAAGAAGGATTAAGTTACTAAAGGGGATGAAAAGGCTATGCAAGCATTTAATGATGTCAAAGAATCTTTGAATTCTACTCTTGTTTTAGCCAGTCCTAATTACACCAAACCATTTCAAATTTTCTTCTTTGCATCGCCCCATACCATTATTGTTGTGTTATTACAAAAGAATGATGATGGTCATGAGTAACCCATAGCTTTCTTTAGCAAAGCTATACAAGGGTCTAAGTTGAATTACACCCTTATGGAGAAACAATCTTTCACTTTTCTAAAAGTGGTTGAAACATTTAGATCTTATATCTTGAGTTCAAAGATTATTTCTTATACCCCTCACATCATGGTGAAGGATATCTTGACTCAGACCGATGTCTCCAGTAAAAGGTGTAAATGGGTAAATAAGTTACAAGAATATGATATGGACGTCCAAACCACTAAATTGGTTTGAGGAATGGGCTTGGATAGTCTTATGTCTAAGATAAATTTGTAATAATTTGAAGTGAACAACATTTTTGCTAATACCAGTAGTGATTTAGATCAATTTAGTGCATCCCAGTGGTATAAGGACATTGTTTATTATCTATGGAGTATGTGTTATCCTCCAAACTTGGACAAAAATTAGAGGACTCTCAAATTAATCTCCCAAAAGTACCTCTTGACTGAAAGTGGATTAGCATGGAGAAACCTTGATGGGGTTTTTCTAAAGTATGCATTAGAAGACCAAGTTGATGGCTTGATTGAAGATTTTCATAGTGGAGTGTGTGGTGACCATTTTATGCCTAAAGTTACTACTCATAAAATTCTTAGAGTTGGTTATTGGTGGCCATCGCTATTCAAGGATATTTCTCAAATAGTTAGGTGATGTGAAAATTGTCAACACTTTGTAGGAAGATTAAAGGCATCTGGTTCTCTCCCTTTACAACTAATTACTATTGAAGCTCCATTCAAGAAATGGGGCATGGATTTCATTAGTGTGATTAGTGAGGCTTCAAATGTTGGAAATAAATGGATATTTATAGCAACTAATTATTTCACCAAGTGGGTGGAAGCAATCCCCACTAGGAAGGCAACACGCCAAGTTGTGATGGACTTCTTATTAAATCAAATTATCTATAGGTTTGGTGTGCTAGTCAAGATCATTACTAACAATGCAATAAGTTTCAAAAAATGGAAATTGGAATTAATGTGCCAAGATTATGTGATTGAGCTCACTTATGCTTCAAATTACAATCCTCGAGGGAATGGGCAAGTAGAATCAAGTAACAAAAACTTGCTCAAGATTATCAGAAGGACATTGGAAGTTAACAATAAGAGGTGGGGTGAACATTTGAAATTTTCCATATGGGACAATAGGATTACTCATAAAAGAGCCATAGGAAGGAGTAATTTTAATATTGTTAATGAAACTCAAATGGTTTTGTCCATCAATCTACAACTTCCTACTTATAGTCTGATGTAGCAACTTAGGGAGGATGAATATGTCGACCACTATGATGAAAGATTGAACTATATTTTAGAATTAGATGAATCACGTAGGTTAGCCCATGAGAAGCAACTCAAGTTCAAGGAGAGGTTAAATAAAATATTTGATAGGAAGGTCACTCCTAGAAATTTTCAAATAGGTGATCTAATTCTTCTTTAGGATAGCAGACATGAAGAGAAAGGTAAGCACATCAAGTTTGATGCTTTATGGATGGGACCTTACTCAATTTACTATAGGATTGAGGAGCACACTTTTTTCCTAAGAGATATAGATGGATAAATATTGGAGCTTTCTATCAATGGTAGGCATCTAAAACATTTACTAGATTGAGTTTATCTATAATTATGTACCATATTGTACAGTGTTTTATTGCTTTGTTTTTTAATTATTGTATTGCCCCTTTATCTAGGCCTTATTTATGTAGTTCTTCTCATTTTATTTTTGTCGTGTGTACATTTTTGGTTCCTCCTATTCCTATGTTTTTTTTAGGGGTGCCATGTTTTATTCAGCCTTCTTGTTTGTTGAAAGTTATTTTGTCTTAACTCCGTGGCCCAATAGATTGGCACTTGGTCTTGATTCTATGGTTCTTTGCATACCCATGGGGGGTATACATCCCTGAGTGAGAGCCTATGTTAGTGTTTGAGATTGCATTGAGGAAATTTGGCCCTTATCAATGGATAATGCCTAAAATTTTGACCACACTGAGCTTTGAAGGCCATGTCTAAGTCTTTTTGTCCTCATGCTTTCCTTGGGAAGGTTAAGTTCTTTACAAAAAATACGTTAATTCCAATATGTGTTGTCTTTTAGGTCAATTCTATCTCATAAATAAATGAAGTCTGCTCAGAGGGTGGAAGAATATTTCACCCCTCAGGTTGATTAGTCATACAAAGGTAAAAAATAGTCGAAGGCCTGAGTGAGTGTTTATGATGGACATATGGTAGCATCCCAAAATGATTTTGGTTTCAATTCTTTTTTTAAGGTTGTCACACTTGTGTTTTTAATTCCAAGGGTGCAAGTATTTTAAAAGTTCTAGATTCCTCAAATCATGCCACATGATTTTCTCTCAGGGGTCTTAGTTTTTGGGCCCTTTTGGAGGAATGCATTGTCTCAAAAAGTGGGAAAAAGTGAAATGAGTCCCCAAGGATCAAGACATTGGGTTGGTCAAATAAGATCGTAACATGTGGCACTTTTATGGGAGCCCAAATTATATTACACCAAGGAAAAATAATAGTGAGACATTGTAAATGTCCTCGACACCCTGAATGCCTAGATTTTTGACACATGTCAAGTTTGTTATTTTCAAAGGAAAGTTTGGGGCATGTGGCATCTCCTCACTAGAGAATATGAGGGGTGAGGAGGTAAAAAGGTTACAAAAGATATAATGGGTGCCAAAGGTAGAATTTCACTTATTTTATGCCACATGTTATAGGGATGATTATTCAACTAGAAGAGGAAGCACCATCAAGTTTCCCTCCTTTGATTTTGAATAATGTTTAAAGACATTAATGTGGTAGCTGAGTATTAGTTATTATACATCAAGGATTAATTGCTAACCCTAATTTTAAAATGGGGTGATTATATCAAAGTATTTTATTTCATTTTAATGCACCCTTTTTAATTGGAGATCACACTTGTATTTTCAAGCAATTTATGAACTAGAGCAGTGCGAGATGAGAGTAGTCACTACTATCATATTTTCAAGTGTTTTCTTGCTTTAGTTGTATATATTTTGGCATGGTTGCAATAAGTATTCTATGGGTTGTTAATTTAATGCTTTGAAGGAGAAGTTTGGAGAAGTTATGGAGTTAGCTACTAGGGGAGGGTATTTTTCAATTTAAGGGAAGACGGTGTCATGTCAGTCTAAAAAATGGCATCTTCTTATTCTATCCCTCTAAAAAGTAGCATTACTTAAATTATTGATGGGATTAGGGACACTGATGTCCAAGGTTTATATTTCACTACCTTGTTGAATATTTGGTATAAACCTAGTCCCACTAAGGTGGTAGATAATTTAGGTATGAGTTATATGGTTCCAATAGTAGATTTTCCACTAGTAGCCTCATACCCAAAGCATGTCATTACATGCACGAAGGTGTATCATGAGGATACAATAACTATTATTGATGGTAGCCAATCATTTTTCTACTCATTTTACCCTCAAGCTCTTAATTCCATGCTTGGGATACCACACAACTTGAGGGAATTTTTTTTGACTATGGAAGAATGCCAGGCATACACTGACAAGAATGATAACTTCATTTAGGAAATTGTAAACACTTGTTGGCTCACCAAGAAAAGAACTAAGGTTTATTTATAGAATAGGAACCTTAATTTAATTGAGTTTAAGGAGTTTCCATGATATGTCATCACCATGGCTACTAGGGTTTACAAAAAACCCATCATAGAGAAGTTTGAGCCATGGATGTTTTCAATCCTTATTTGTGTGTTGGAGGGTAAGAAGCAGCTACACTAGGCCTCAATTCTGAGTAACAACCTACACAACTAAATAATGAAGTTGTGAGTAGCCATATATTCCAAGGAAACATTTATTGGTAAATTTTACATGACTTCCTACCTCATGTATAGCTTAGAACATAATAGAGATTTCCCCAAACTCACTAGGAATCCCTCTGATCTCAGAATTTATGAGTTGTATCCTGAAATGACTTTGGAAGGTTTTAGGAACAACTAGGCCAAGGTATATAATTATTTTTTTAATACCATGATAAGTGTTTTATAACCTCTAAGGAGCTTAAATATAATGACCAAGGTAGCGAAGGAGGTGATTGACAAGTTTGGCATGGTGTACATTCAATTCTACACTTTCATATACATCCAAGTGGGTGGTTATTTAGGGGTGCCCTGTAAGCTACCTAGGTATGTTGATGACAAGGTATCAATCATGGAATTGTGTAAACAAATGGTTCCCCCACATGAGATGATTGTGACAAAGAAGATTAACAAGCCCTTCAAGTTCCATGTATAGATAGGATATTACACATGTCCTACTCTAGCCAGAGTAAAGGGGTTAGAACAAGAAATGGGGTGTTTTAAAATAGACAAGATGCCTCCTTGGCCCAACTATGACATAAGGTGGTTGATTAACATTACTATGGGTGTAGTTATGCACTAGGCACACTATGAGGACATATAGTTGAAATGCACAATAAAGCAACAAGTAAGGAAAATTAACTTCCTGAGGCTCACCATTCAAGATATTGTTGCATATGGCATTATCACCATCCATAAAGACATGGTGGATGACAAGGTTATAATGTCATCATTTTATACTAAGGAGAATATATAGATGTAACCTATAGCTCAAGCAAACTTCACAATCTTAGAGAATGATTCAATTGCATGGAAGGTGTGCCATATTATGAAAAGAACATTTGGCTAGATAAAGTCCTAAGGTGTGGACCTTAGTGCACATGATACCCCTATACCTAGGGAGCTCAAATCTATTTAGGAGCTCAAGGTGATTCTTCTCCCTTACACTAGATATTTATCAAGCCCTCATGTGGAGGCCAAAGTTAAAGGGAAGAGGTTGGTAGGTGATATCAGTTTCACTAAGATGGTCAATATTGATGAGATTATGATAGCATGGTCCAAGTCTGGACTATCTTTCATAAAATTGACCAACCTTGCTAAAATTTGGACTCCAATTGCCATGGGGGAAGTACAACTTGTAAGTGCTTCTCCCATTTTGATCATTGCTAAAAGAGATTCTACCACTTTAGCTAGACCAGCCATTTCACCCACCCCTCAGTGTGTGAAATCACAAGAGCCCATTCCACCCCTAAAAATGTACGTAAGGAAAAGGGGAGGGGAGGAGCAAGCAGATTAACCAAAGATTAAATGTAAGAAGAAGGTTTTTCAACTGTTGCTTGTATCCCCTAAGAAAATGAAAGAGGTCATACATCTAGATGTACACTCTTAGCATGAAGCCATAGAATCCCAAGGATAAAAGTCCTCATATGCCCAAAGATTAAGGGATATGAGTGATGAAGAAGACTAAGATGATGACAGGCCTATTGAAAAAGTAGTAAAGTAGCTAGAGGCATTCACTCCTTCCCTAATAAGGAACACCCAAAGAACTCCAAGGGAAAGGCCATAGAATCCTATCAAGGTTCTAGAAATGGGATTATTCAGACCACAAGCACCTTTGGGAGATGAAGACAAAGGTAATGAGGAGACTATGTTGGCCTCAAATGGTCCTTTATCCTTCGAATATGTGACATAAGTAGGTGTTGAGGTGGTCATTCAAGCCCAAGATCCACCCCAAAAAGAAAATATCTCCTCAAACATAGAATCATTTATCAAGGATACAATCACCTAACCATTGGGATAAGAGGTGGAGGGTGAGACAAAATGTATGCAAGGACCTAGGGAGAAACATAAAAATGAGTTAAGGCTAGAAATATAAGCCCCCACCAGTAGTGAAAAGGTAGAGCCTCAAGGAAAATAATAACCATATGTTGTGGTGGCTATGGAGATAGCCCCATATGACCATCCGTCTCTAGTACACACAAGTTCAATACAAGATGGAGAGGTTGCACCTGAGGGAGACATGGTATTAGGCTTAAAAATGGGTACCCCTAGGCCTTTAGGTATAATTAAGGACCAAGGTGATAAAGTTGTAAGGGAAGGACATTCCAATGGAATTACTTATTTTGAAGTACCCTAAGGGCTCCTTCCCTAAATAAAGGTCCATGATCCTATCAAGCACAAGACTTTTGAGGCCATGATTGGTGATGAGCCATATAAGGGTGATAAGGAAGACACCATAGCCTCTTCCTAGATTTCCCAACCAATTTCACAACTTGAGATGGAAGCAAGACCACCTCCTTAACCCATAGGATAGGAGAGTGCCATTGATATATTGTTGATGGGGTCCAAAAATCAATTTGAAGTAGTTATCAAGGTCCTATAATAGGTTGACCCATGCAAAGAGGGAGAGCAAGAAGTTGGAAGGAAAGATGTAGATTTGGAAAGTGATGAGTATTTAGAGCAGATAATAATAGGCTCACACCCAACCCCTATCACTCTCCCTCTAACTAATATTCTAGCCACACCACTATTTAATGCATCCAAGCTGATCTCAAGGTCCATGACTCCAATGGGTTTTTAGACTAGGCCCCTCTTATGGGTCAAAGAATAGGTTAACAAAAAGTATGGAATTGCAAGTAAATTGGGGGATATAGATGTAGTAAATATTACCTAGTCATAAATTTTAAAACCTCTAAATAAAGATAAATCACTCTCCTAGACTACTTTCACTAATACAAAAGAGAGAACACAAGAGATAATTGTCCCCTCGTAGCGTGTTACAAAGAAGGATACTCCCCTTGAGAGCTATGCAGTATACAGATATGATCTAGGAGAGCCTTAAATAAATGAGATCAAGTATAGATCATAGGTTATAGCGAGCATGGTGGTTCATTAGATGGACAAAGACAAGGCATCAATGGAGGAGCTTAAGATGCAGAACTTGGCAATGATCTAGTACTTGCAAAAGTTACTAAGTGAGTATAAAGTAGTGCTTCCAACTACTAGTATAGCCCCAAGTCCCCCCATTTCCTCTTGGGATTCACTTGATTTTATCTTAGGTGAATATTTAAAGACTAGAGGATGGGTGACAAAAGAGTGGCAAAAAGACTTGATGGTCTAAGGCAAGGAGGTCATCTATCCAACATTAGGATGGCTTGATGACCCAACAAATAAACAAGAGGAGTGAAAATCCTTAGCATTGGTTTGTAAAATAGATATCAAGAGCTAGGCAGAACTTGGGCCAAGGTAAATGAGTTTTTTAGTGTGGGCAAGGATACCTTGATTGTAGAAAAGTTCATCACCTTAGATGATCCTAAAATATCTAGAGATTGCCAACTGGCCATAAAACATAGGTTAGCAATGTTTAAGGATGGTACCTTTGATATAAAAAGGGAAGCGTAGTCTCTCAAGGCTGCTAGTATAGAAATTGAGGCCACTTTAAGGGGAATGGTGAAGCTTGATGGTATGTCAACATGACAAAGGAATTGATAGAAGATGCTGTAAAGAGTCTTATTGATGCACCTCATGGAAGATTTGACGACCAAAAAATAAAGGAGTTGGTGCAAATCAAAAAATCCTACCACCAATTGAAGGCATTAGTTGAAAATAAATAGAAAACACTTTAGGGGACTACTAAGTGGTTAGAGGAATATGAGGTCAGATTCAAATACTAGGTGGACCCAAATAAGAAAATCCTTACCACCATGATTAAAAAGTTTGTTGCTTACAAGAATAGGATGGTGCAGGGCTCAGTCATCAATGTTAATTCCACAGTATGACAACATCATTTCTATTTTTCCTCTATTGATGTAAATATTCTTTTCTCCAATATTTTCCTCTTCTCTCTTTTTCATTTAGTATTTGTACTGTGCCCATTAGTGGCATGTCTCTCATACGAATATTCTTTGGATAAAGGGACATTTTAGTTTGGTTACACAAATGGACAAAGGTTTTTTTGTCCCTTATTCGGGTCTACTTTATGTGGAATATAGAGAGTATCCCACTAAGATGAGATATCAAACATGTTGTTTTCATCAGAGCATGTGCATTATCCCAAGAATCCTTTTTGTTGTAACTAATGAGATTCAGGCCCATGAATGATTTCTCCAGCTGGAGCATCTCATTGGGATATGACACGTGTTGGTTTGAAAATTATATAAGTAAAGGAGGTTTGTTCCTTTACAAAGGTCAGTCAATTGGAAAATTTTGAGAAAAAATATATCACTATGAAGTTCTTCTTGTGTAAAATCTTTGGTGTCAAATTGGTTTCTTGTGTAAAACCATTGACAAGCTCTGAGATCATATTAAAATGTTCACTTGTTACAAATATGACTTCCGTAGTGTACATGTTGTAGAATTTCCACCACATACTATATTCATCTAAATTTTAGATGGATAATGGAATATGTTTGTGTTTTGTTACATTATCTTATTGTTGAAATCTAATGCATTATTTTGAGTTCTTAATATATTTGTGTTCTCTCTCTTTCCTTTTGTGGTAGTCATCTAGGAAATGTGTTGAGATTATAAAATCCTTCAGTTATATAATTTGGAATGAAGTACTAATAGTCATTTTAGGGGTAGTCTCAGGGTTATGAATTCAATAAGAAAGATATCTTGAATGATTACTTGTAGTTTTAGTTATGATTATTTCAAGGAACTATGAAGTATTGTTTCATTCTGTTTGTTTTTTAAGGTTATAAAATAGTTATTTGTGGAAGTGACATGATAGTTCAATGATTTTCTCCTCTCTCATCCAACACCCATTCATATATTTGTTCAAAGTCAACCCACCGTGTCTTACCCTTCTCTTAACACACTAGTTGCTTATCATAAGTGTTAATTGCATTGAAAATGCATGAGATCTTGCATATTTGGAATGTATTTGCTTTGTTGTGCTTAAAATATTAAGAGATTTAGTTTATTATATAGTTTTTACTATTGAGTGTTTGATAAAATAGAGATTATAGCTACCCTTTCATCTATCTTTAATATCTTGTATATGACTTAAAGCATTTATGCATTTCATGTGATAACCCTTACGAGTGAAGTGTGCAAACTTGGTTATGATTTGGTAATTTTTCCTTTATGTTCCAAGAATCCTCATGAAGATTAAAGTATAAAACCCCTCCATGTGATTAATCTACCCCATAGGTTCTCTCACCTTGGTTTAGGCAAAGCCAAAAATATTAGGGAGTTAACCATACCCTTTATAGGTGTCTCTCAGTCATTATCTGTGCTTAGTTCTTTTTTGATGCTTAACCCTTCCTCAACTATAATGACATATTAAAAGGTTTTTCATCTTTGTTTGCCATTTTTTGTAAGTGTGCAAAACTGAGCATATGAGGTGTACAACTAAGAACCAATAAGCCCAAGTAGAAGGGGTAGACTTTGAGGAAACCTTTACTCTAGTAGTAAGATTGGAATCCATCATATTATTTCTAGCATATTCAAGATTAAAAGGATTCAAGCTGTACCATATTGATGTCAAATCTGCATTTTTAAATGAGAACCTAGAAGAGGTGTACATAGAGCAGCTTGAGGGTTTCTCACTATCAAGTAAGAATGACTGTTTATAGATTGAAAATGGCTCTTTATGGTCTAAAACAATCTCCTAGAGCTTGGTATGCCAGATTGGACAAGTATCTATTGGATCAAGGATTCAAAAGAGGAGTTGTAGATAGTAATTTGTACATAAAGATAAAGATGTCCATTAATTTATAGTATTTGTCTATGTGGCAGACATCATATTTGATAGAAATAGTGAGAGCATGACTAAGGCCTTTATAGATGTGATGAATAAGGAGTTTTATATGTCTATGCTAGGATATTTATCATTCCTTATTGGGCTACAAATCAATCAATCAAAAAGAGGTATATTCATCTCACAAGCTAAGTACCTAAGAGATATGTTGAATAAATTTGAGATGGAAGATTGTAATTTAGTTAGCACACCTATGATCATAGGGTGTAAGTTGATCAAGGAACATGAATCTCTAAGGGTCAATCACACATCATAAATTTCAATGATTGGAAGTTTATTATACATTACTACCTCTAGACCTAAAATCATGCAAGTAGTAGATCTTATGGGAAGGTTTCAAGAATCCAAAATAAAATCATCTGCAAGTGGTAAAAAAGATACTTAGGTATCCCAAGGGGACTATGGATTTTAGGTTGTGGTATCTTAGGATCAATAAGTTTGACTTGATACCCTATATAGATGTAGACTAGGCAGGGAGTCTATATGATAGGAAGAACACTAGTAAAGGAGCTTTTTTCTTAGGACAATGCCTAGTAACATGGATGAGTAAGAATTAGCCCTCTGTGGCACTATCTACTTGTGAGAATAAATACATTGTAGTATAATCATGTTTCACTCAAGTCTTATGGATGAGATAGACCCTAAAAGACTACAAGGTGGATTATGATAGTCTTAGCCCTATCTATTGTGATAATACATGTGTTATAAGTGTCTCAAATAAGCCTATCATTCACTCAAGGACTAAGCACATTCCCATCAAGTATCATTTCCTAAGAGAGAAGGTAAGTGAACAAAGTGTTAAACTTTAATATGTTTGTACAAAGGATTAGATTGTATACATTTTGACCAAGCCACTTCTAAAGGCAACATTTGAACATCTAATATAGGAATTGGGTGTAGTTCCTACCCCTAATAGTAATTAAGGAAGTTAAGTGCCTAAGGGGAGATACTCATGTGGTTCATTATCTCCAAAAGTAGGTGAGTAGTTATGAGAAGTTATGAATGTAGATAGGAGGAATATGTGTGTATGATTCTTCATTGACTCATAATCCTATGTGTTGAGTGTTTTGGTTGTAAGAGGTATGATCCAAGAAGTTACATACATCTCTTTGTCATTTATGTCAAATAGGGAATAAATTTCATAATGAGAGATAAATTATCTACTGAGAGAAGGTTCTGAGAGTGGTTTCCATCAATGAAAAAGATGGATATTATTGAGCATTATCAATGATGTCAAAGGTGTATCTTATAAAGGATGATATCAAATGTGAC
Organism: Torreya grandis; assembly: GCA_037957365.1. Lineage (NCBI taxonomy): Eukaryota > Viridiplantae > Streptophyta > Pinopsida > Cupressales > Taxaceae > Torreya > Torreya grandis. The sequence goes on from JARHVA010001053.1 coordinate 2,821,265, forward strand.
TAAGCTTAGTCGGGTAGTGTGTGATGTGACAAGATGAATAGGAGAGTCTTGTTTTGAGAGAATTATGTCATGAGAGAAAGATAAGGAGAGAATTTGAAGGCAACTAAGATCTAACTTGAAGGTAACTAATGTCTTATGTTTGTATAAAGGTACAGGTCATTGATGATAAAGTACATAGGAAACCTAGTCATGAGCCTATTCGTGATATGAATAGGTATGTGAATGAAAATTGATGGACACAAGAATATGAAGGTTATATGGAACTATTTGATCATGTATTAAAGTATTTGAAGCATTCATGGGAGTTTTAGGGTGAGCTTATAGGTGTAAAATCTTCATTTTAAGTATGCACTTAAACCTCTCTTAGACCTAGCCTAGTCTAATGAGGTATGAATATCATATTTCAAGGAAATTATGAATATTTGAGCATGTAAAAAGGTGATATAAGTTTTTTTATGATTTTTCACAAATTTTGAGGTCATGTTTTGAATTAAAATTCATCAAACACTATTTTAATCATTCTCAAGTTCATAGAATGAGGTCTCAAGACCCAAAAAGCACATTCAGACATTCGTTGGCATGTGTAACCTATACATGGGAACTAATATATTAAGGAGATATTTTTAATGGTTATAGATAATATTTTTAGGAATTATTTTTATCTTTAAGGGGTATTCCTTTATGAACAATCGCTAATACCAAAACCTATGTTAAACCTCCCTAAAAACCTAATAAGGACCTAATGTGAAATATCTAGTTCAAATCAGCTCAAAAAGGATTAAAATTAATATAAAATATATTATATAATGTATTAAACTCTCCCAAGTACCTCTAAGTGGTGATGGTTAGTTAGATGAGAGAGAAAAGGCATAAATATAGGCTTATTTGTCAAGAAGTTATTATGGCTCTCAAAATTTGTATTGGTAAAGAAAAAAATGAAAGGGAGAAGAATATAGAGACTTATTTTTCATGTGAATGATGATTTTTGGATATTTTATATCCTTCAATTGTTCTAATTTGGTCATCCAAGTTAGCTAGTCATAGACAAACCTAATAGTGTGAATAGTGAAAAACCTAGGCAGAGATGAGAAGATGGTGAGGGTCTAAGCATGTCAGATTGATTCAAAAAATTGAATGAAGAGTTTATTTATTAATTTGAATTCATTTTAATGCTTTAAATATTATTCTAATTTCATGTATGTGGTGAAAAGGTTACTTAGAAAATGGCTAATTTGGTTCATATAAGACTGTGTGATATAAGATCAAGAAATTGGTCTGCAGGACCAATATTTGGCATTAGACCATATGAATTTTTCATCTAATAATATTATATATATCTAATGGGACCATTTAAATTCATCAAGAGTCATTAAAAGTGTCTACATATGTGTTGGATGTCTATGTCACCATGATTGGTCTTTGAGGTAAATTGGTAGTTTTGAGTGAGAGAGTTGTAGAGATTTTATTGAGAATTTATCTCCTCAATTGTTCTAAACATTTGGTGATTACCCTAAGGTAATTTATAACCTAATTACACATTTAATTTTTCATATTTCAATATCTTAAGAGTATTTGAGCTTCAATTTTTCAAGATAGACTTTTGAGGTACACGAGCCTAATAAGGCAGTTTGTCCTAAAAGAGCTTTCATGGTATGAATAAAAGATACATATATAACCAAGCATGTATAAGGTTATTATAGGTAATTATATAAGTTATTTAATTATTTTTTATGGTTTTAAAATTCCATCTATGCCTAAGAGGATCAATCTTTGACTCTATGAGGATATACCTAATGCAATTAGGTCTTCATATGACCTAAAAGAGAAATGAGTCCTAATTACATTGTTATAGAACAAAAGGGGTCAAATTTTCATTTGAATCATCTTCATAAAAAATTTTAAGAACTATTATATGGCTGACCTAATATTTTTAAGGTGTGTGTCCAACCAAGTGGCATGTGACCATGAGATTTGTAAATATATAAGGCAGTTTAGGCCTATTTTGAAGTAAGCAATTGAAGTGAATAAAATATTGCTTGTTAAAGTAGACAGAGGTCTTAAAATGTGAAAATAATGGTATATTATAGGTTTTATGATCAAAATACATGAGGTGGATTAGTTGGTGCTAAGTTACTTAGGGATCTGGTGCTTCCTTGCAAGTAGATGCTTGTTAAAGCCTAGTCAAGTGGGTGCTTGATTGTATTAGGGTTGGTGCTCCAAGTTGAGTTGGTGCTTAATAGAATTTGATATTTTTTTACATACTATATTATTAATTTTTATGCCTAAAAGTGTATCACAAGGTTTATATGGTGTTGATAAATATTCTTCTCATTTTTGGATTCAAAGAATCCATTACATGAGTAGCTGGTTGTGATATTCCTGATATTTTTGGTGGAATAGTGGCAAAGCAACATAATCATTTCACAAAATGATAATAAAAATGATTGTTTGGAGAAACCTTGGTTTGAAAGCTAGCTTGTGAATTATGAAGATAATTTTAACTAATTATAGTGAATTATGATCAAAACCTAAGATCTAAAGTCTAATCTAGTATATATATTTACAATGGAAGCTAAATTAAAGTGAATTGATCAAAAAATGGGAAAAAGGAAGGGTAAGGTAGAAATAAGGTGTTTTGATTTTCAATTTAGACATTATGATAGAGCTTAAATTTCATCAAGACATGTACTAAACTAATATATGACATGAAATTGCAAAGGCACATATCCTACCATCTATCAGGCAATTGTCTAAGGAAAAGTGAAATAGTGTAAATAAGAATCAAATTCACTTTAGATATTTACTTCCATAAACAAATTGCATTAAAACATCTATAATGAAATCATGGAAAATGAAATGAACTTGAAATCTTTCAATTAACCTAGCTTAAACACAATTTGACAACTTTGTATTCATATGAACACATCAATAATCTATAAAAACAATTCAAATCTGGACATCTAAATAGATAATTGAGAGAGTAGCCATAATAACAAACACACAAACAAATACCGGACAATATTTTTAATTTTTTTTTATTCCTCTATGTGTATCATAGGTGATCTTAGTGTTTAAATAACACTTCTCATTTTATAATTCAAAGAATTTAGAGCATGAGTAGAAGGTTGTGGTAATCTGGTTACCTATGATGAAATAACGATAGAGAAAGCAAACTGATCCACAATATTTACATTAGTTGGTGGTTGGGAGCCATCATGGCCTTCAAATCTTTGTAAATAAGAATTTGATTTATGCTAATTTGTGAATTATTCTCAACTCTAATTCTAAATCTAGTATATGTGGATATTTATAGTGGAAACTATGCTAAAATGATTTGGTTCAAAAAGAAGTAAATAGGTAGGGTAAGGCAAAGAAGAAAAGTGTTGTTGATCTTCATCTCAAACATCATGACAAATTTCAAGTGTTTCCTAGGCATGCACTTAAAACCAATATATGAAGTAAAATAGCTTAAGCTCAAAACATAACATATATCAGGCAAACTTCTAGGGAAGATAATAAATAATTCAAATAAAATCCATGTTTACTTTAAATATTTACTCCTTTAAGAAGATATCTGATGTAAATCTATAAATTTAGAGAAAATAAAGTGAAGAAAACTAAAAAACCTTCAATTAACCTAGCATATGCACAAGTTAACAATTCTACATTCAAAAGGTACACACCAAGGATTCAAAAGAACTATTCAAATCTAAGATCCATAACAAAAAATTGAGAGAGAAACCATATAGAAAATGATGAAAACAAATTTAGACAATCTTTTTTGAATTCCTTGCTTGCATTAATAGATTAAAAGTATACCATTTTTGGCTCAAAACTCCCCCCTTTCACAATAGACAATACTCATTCTATATAAATAAGGAAGTATGCCGGTCAATTGCATTATCTTACAAGTGTACAAATGTAAAGGAAAACTATCCTTTCTATAAAGTTTCTAAAACACCCTAGACTTTCCAAAATGAACTGACCTATAGGCAAATGTCATAACAAAATGCACATGCATTTACAAAAGAATATCCCATTTTCAAAATTTACAATGGTTCAATAAAAGAGAATATTCCTAACTAAATTTTGGACCCTATGCTGATGAAATCCCTTAGTTATGCTAAATTTGCCTTACTACCTTTTAATATTTCTCATCAATAAGTCTCAAATTGACTACAGGTTCAAGTAAGAGTTCATCCTTTTGATCAGCTAAGTCTTCAAGGTCCATGTTATTTCTCTCTAAGGCTTCTTTAATGCTCCTCACCTTAGCAATCTTTTATTTTGTCATTAGGATCATATCCATGACCCTACTATTGTTAGTCCCAAACCTACCTTGGCTCTTGCTCTTTACCTCTTGCATGACCAAAGTTGTCCTATGCTTAAATTCATGATCTATAATGATGCCCATGAAGATAAGTATTGTAGGTTTAACAATCATGGTCTTAAGGAACCATTCAATACTATCCAGTAACTCTTTATCATCCCTAAGGAGTCTTTCCAAGCTCTTGGACCACATGCTTAATCCTTGAATTTTATCTATAACTAGTTCCATGACTATATTGAGATGGGCCAGGATGATGGTCTTGAAACCTAAGATTTTATCCCCTATCAAGATGTTAATTAAATCCTTCATCTTATCTTTTTAACTCTACCATTGAGTAATTAAACCCCTAGCTACTACATCTTGGTGACCTAATACACCTTGTCTTGTATTTTTTATCTTTAGAGAATTAAACATGTCATAAAAGTATGCCTCAAACATCTTTATCATAATATCTAAGATAGATAAAATTTCCTCTCTATATTTTCCCTTAGATTCTTTATTTTCTTTATTTACAATTAGGTTAATTAGGATTTGGATAATCCAATTATATCTTCTTCAAATATGGGGTCTTCATCTAGCTTATGACCTCCTATTGGAGTTAAACCAATAAATGGTTCCACCTTTTGAAAATTGAATTCTTCACTAGAAACCATGGCTCTTTTTCTATCACCCTCTCCAAATCTTTAGTTTTTGGATTAAATTAGACTCCAACTGATGATTGAGTTATTTGAGGAAGCTCTAGAGTCCCCACTTGTGTCTCACTTGAAGTCCTAAGAGCAACCATATTTTTTCCACTTCACTCCCTAAGGGAAATCACCTGTCTCTCTTTTTCCTCTTTCATCAAGGCAATTATCCATCACTTAATCTCATCATGGATAATTATGTTCACTGGCTTAGTCATGGCCCAAAAGTGTTGCAGAGTAAGAATGTCTTTTAGATTATCATAGATGAACCATTCAAGGATGGTTTGTCCTTGTAGCACATTCTCTTCACTAAAGACATTGACCTCACTTATTGGGTGAGTGAAGGTCAGTCTAGGTCTCTTAGGTCCTATTAGAACTAGTGTAAGCTTAGCCTTTCTCTTTTGTGGGGAAACAACTAGAACTAGACTCAAAGATAATTCCTTCCCTTATTTTGTCTCCACCTCTTTAGTTTGGGGTTGGCATTCTTCCACATAGATTTCTTCTTCATCAGATTGATAAGTAGTGGACAACATATATAATGCATCTTCCACTATCTCACCTGGGTCCAATGTTACCACATCAAAGTACTCAATTAGAGATCCTCATTCATTGGTCTAGGCTAAAGATGATGTACCCTCCCTAGGTCTTCTTTCTTTAGGCCTCTATTCAAATTTTATTTCAAGCTTTGGGACTTTTGCTTGTAATTATGGCTTCATGGGGGGAAGTGTTAAGGATTGACCTCCTAGAAAGTGATATTGCCTTAGACCAAGTTTTTAAATGTTATCACTTCCTTTATGGTACCTCATCAATTTGGCTTATGGATTGATGCCACATTTATTCAACCTTGCCAATAATATTGTGAAGGATGCAGCCTTGGTGTATATTGAGTTGTAGACTCTAGGTTGATGCTCATAAGTCAAACTTATCTATTTGAACTTTAAATGTTTCCCAACTCTATCATTATGGTCCCACTATCTTAATTCATCATGTTAGAAATTGAAATATGATCCATGCCTAGTAACATCTTTAATTATGCCCCAATACTCAAAGATAGTTTTACCAATAGACAAGGGCAGAGTATGTATTAGTCCTTTCCTTTTGCCTCTACAAACACCATCAATACCATTACATATTTGGAATATAACTTCATGCTCAGCCAATTTGTTTGAAACATGGACTGGCAGTCTCAGTGGAGTTCACTGTGTTCACTTAATACTAATGATTGTGAAATTAAGATTAAACCAAATGTCCCTAATGGAATCAATGGAATTATTTGCCAATGGGCTAACTCTTGGCATTTGGCATCTTTTTATAGCCTCAGTCAAGGTAGGATAGATGCAATCATAGATAAACTAAATATGGTCCCTATACTTGAAGATATGTAACTTTGAATAAAATTAAGACACTATCTATGTCTTTTCAAGTGACCATCCCCTAAAGTTGGGGATCTCAATTATGGAAAGTAGGGCATTCAAGAGATAAGACATCATATACAAGTTTTTCCTAGACCCTTTCTTAATTGTGGAGATATGCCTACATAAACATGTTCTGATAACTCCACCAATGGGAGGGGTGAGTTCCCTCTAAATCATAAAGTATACCATGGGTACCCAAATATTTTCAACCTAAATGGTAGTGGGGTTTCCAAATAACCTATTCATCAAGGTAATTATCATCCTAATTTTAGGTCAAAATTGGCTAATGGGAATGTTTCCACTGAATTTAGAAATCACATGGTTTTCAAAATATAACCATGGGGCAAGGATGGTTTTGAGGTCATTTTTCTTAGCCCATTCATTAAGTGTGGGTACATCTACTCGATGCTTGGGTAACTTATAATAGTTCTCAAAATAAATGGGAGACACATAAGCAATGTATTTAAGAGTACATTCATTGATCAACATACCCTTTTCAATTTTGCATTCTTTAAAAATAGGGAGGATGATAATTATATAGTGAAGTACCTCTAGTTTTGCTACTGCATGGTGAAGGCTCACCATCTATGCTAAAACAAGGTCATAATATATTGTCTCAAATGATGTAATATTCTCATCTTCTTGTTAGGATCTACACATAGCTCTGATACCACTTGTCAGGATCTTAGAATACAATTGATTACTTTTGTATAAGCAACTAAACATGGAATTAAAACCAGAAGTAATAAGTAACTAGAAATCAAAAACAACAAAGAATAGGATATATGAGAAATAATACAATCTGTATTAAACTCTTCCAAAAGGAAATACAATGAAGAAATCTCTCTCTTCTCACACCTCTTAGATGTACAGTAATTCTCCCTCAAGAGTTCTCTCTCTCTCTCTCTCTCTCTCTCTCTCTCTCTCTCTCTCTCTCTCTCTCTCTCTCTCTCTCTCTCTCTCTCTCTCTCTCTCTCTCTCTCTCTCTCTCTCTCTCTCTCTCTCTCTCTCTCTCTCTCTCAATCAATTACAACCAACTCAATTACTGAGTTGTTCTTGTAGATCTTCTTGATATTGCACCTTGCAGATCTAATTGATCTTGCTCACCCCTTACTTACAATACTGCCCCATGGGTCTCTTAAATAGTATTGAAAGAAAACAATAATTAGAAAAATAGACTCAAGACTAATTTTAGTCTTTACATGCAAACTAGTTGTTCGTCTAAAAATAGCAATTCTAGAAATGCCTAAAAACACATAGAAGTTGGTGTCGATCTATAGATGACCGATGCCAGCCAACCCCTGATTGATGTCAGTCTATTCTGATTGATTCCACCGATGTCAGTCAACCCCTAACTGATGTCAGTTAGTTTTGATCGATGTCGATTACTGTGTAACTAATGCTGATTATTGGTTAAGCCCAACAACCTCCACATTAGCACATCAGTGAAGCTTTTAGCTCCACAACTCAACAATCTCCCACTTGGAGATAAATAGCTACACCTGTACCTATACAGCAACATCCTCTAGTTTGTTTCTCTAGCTTGTTTCTCCCTCTTCAAGTTCAATCTTGAAGACCAACAAAAGTTGAATGAAGATTCAACTTCTCCTTTGTTATCGGCTTTGTTAACATATCAACAGGGTTCTTATCCATATGGATCTTTTCTAGCTTCAACTGTCCATCCTCCAATACCTATCTAATGAAGTGGTACCTAAGCTGTATATGTTTGGTTCTTGAATGAAAGGCTGAATTCTTTGCCAAATGAATTGCACTTTGACTATCACTGTATAATCTGCAACTCTCTTGCTCCTTTCCCGAATCTTCCATGAACTAAGTCATCCAAATCATTTCCTTGCTAGCCTTTGTGACTGCAATGTATTTTGCCTCTATAGTAGACAAGGCAACAACCTTCTACAACTTTGAAATCTAGCTAACCGTTGTTACACCAACAGTGAACACATATCCTGTGGTGCTTCTCCTGCCATCCAAGTCACCTGCCATATTTGAATCTACATACCCATGTAGAGAAGTGTTTGACCCTCTATAGCATAAATGCCTACTACTGGTCCCTCTCAGATATCTGAGAATCCACTGAATTGCTTTCTAGTGTTCCTTTCCTGGATTGGCCATAAACTTGCTGACAACTCCCACTGCTTGGGTAATATCAGGTCTAGTACATACCAACACATACATCAAGCTCCCAACTGCTGAAGCATATGGAACTCTACTCATGTACTCAACCTCATCACGTGATTTAGGACACTGTTCTTTTCTCAACTTGAAGTGTCTAGCCATAGGTGTGCTTACCAGTTTTGCATCCTGCATATTGAACCTCTCCAACACCTTATTCACATAATCTTCTTAAGACAATCAAACAGTGATTTTTCCTATCTCTCTTAATATTCATGCCAAGGATTTTCTTTGCTACTCTTAAATCTTTCATGGCAAATGTGTGAGCTAATTTTACCTTAAGCTCAGTAATTTTTTGCATGTGTGAACCTACAACAAGCATATCATCTACATACAATAACAACATTTGTCCATTATCTCCTTCCTTTTACCTATATACCCATTTGTTTTTTAGTGCTTTCTTTCTGGCTGGCAACTCAACCAAATCCCACGCATGGTTCTCTTCCAAGGAATCAATTTCCTCATTCATGCCATGCTCCCACTATTTCTTGGATTCTACCTGCATTGCCTCATCAAAACTTTTTGGTTCTCCACCATCAGTGAGCAACAAGTAGTATAAAGAAGGGGAATAATGAATTGGAGGTTTACTTACCCTTTTAGACCTCCTTATGGGTCTTTGAGACTCATTTACAGCTTGCTCTCCGCCCAACTTTCTTTTTGATAGTGACCAATCCCGGTCATCTCTGATCGATGTTGGTCTGCACCTGATTAATGTCGATTCCACCTGACCAACGTCAATTTCAACCTGACCGATGTTAGTTTCCACCTAACCAATGTTGGTCTCTATGTTTTTCTATGAGTGATGATTTTTACCCGTGAGCTCATTTTGGATCATAATCTCTTCCAAATCAAGATTGCCTTGCTCAAAATTATTTAGCCTCTTGAGCTGATCATTGTACATCACCTTCTCATTAAAAACCAAGGCTTTCCATTTCTTAAATGTGTCAAAAACATCAGATTTCCTCTTTATGCAATAAACCCATACCTTTCTTATAGCATCATCAATGAAAGAAACATAATACTGTGATCCTCCAATAGAAGCTACCTGAGCTGGTCCCCACATGTCTGTGTGAACAAGCTCCAACTTGTGCTTCTTCTTTGTTGACCCAGTTTTGAGAAACCTCACTTTCTTCTATTTCCCAAAAATATAATGCTCACAAAAATCTAGATCAATGCTTTTTTAAATTTGAAAGCTTACCTTTTGACTTAAGAACTTTCATTCCCTTCTCACTTATGTGACCAAGCCTACAGTGCCACAACTTTGCATCTACATCTGAAGTAGATAAAACAAAAGGAGAATAATCAGTAATACAAGTAGATAGATAAAGTGTACCCACTCTCTTACCTCTGGCTAATACAAGTGCACCCTTGGAAACTTTCCAAGATTCAGCTGTGAGAGTTACTGTGCAACCCTCATCACCCAACTTTCTTGTAGAAATCAGATTCCTCTTTAGGATGGGTACATGAATGACATCCTTCAACACCCATGTGTTGCCATTCTATAATTTCAGCTGCACTTTTCCTTTGCCAACAATTTGACAAGGCTCATCATCCCCTAAATAAACTTTTCCAAAATCTCCATGGACATAATCATTGAAAAATTCTCTATTTGGGGTTGCATGGAAGAGGCACCAGAATCTAAAACCCATGATTCTACTTTACTATCCAAAGAAAATATAAGAGCATCTTGTGCAACAATACCTGAAACTTCTGCTTCTTTATTACCTTCATGCTAATCTTCTTTGTTATCCTTCAACCAACAATATTTCTTTGCATGCCCTTTCTTTCCACAATTCCAGCAGGTTATACTTCCATTTCTGGATTTAGATCTACTTCCCATCTTTGACCTTGATTTCCCTTGCTTGCCCTTCTCTCTTTGCCATCCCCTGCTTTCAAAACTTAAAGCATTACCTGATGTTTCCCCTGTGCTTTTCTTGTGAATTTCTTCATTTAAGATTACACTAACAACATCATCAAATTTTAAGATATTTGAAGCAGATGCAGTATTACTAACTGCCATTACCAAACTATGCCAACTTTTAGGTAAAGAGCATAAGATTAAGAGAGCCTTAATTTTATCATCAAAAACTATTTTGACTAAATTTAATTGATTTACAATTATATGGAAATCATTAAGATGACTATATACAGATCCACCTTCCTGCATTTGCAAATTAAATAATTGCTTCATAAGATATACCTTATTCAAAGCTGAGGGTTTTTCATATAAATTTTCCAAAGTATCCATTAACTCTACCATTGTCTTTACCTATGATAAGTTGGAAATCACAGAAGATGCCAGGCTCAACCTTATAGATCCAAGAGCCTTTCGATCAAGAACATTCCATTCTTCATCTTTCATATCTGTGGGCTTCCTTGAAACCCCACCCAACGGTAAGTACAGATCTTTCTGATATAGATAATCTTTAATCTACATCCTCTATAATTGATAATTCTTGCCATTGAATTTCTCCATTCTTAGTTTACTTTCTTCTGCCATTGCTTTACTCCCACTCAATCAGAAACCCCTATGAGTGAATTCTGTAATCAACAAACACTAACTTGCTCTGAGCTTTTCTTCAACCTGGCTCTGATACCACTTATTAGGATCTACACATAGCTCTGATACTACTTGTCAAGATCTTAGAATACAATTTATTATTTTTTTATAAGCAACTAAACATGGAATTGAAACCAAAAGTAATAAGTAACTAGAAATCAGAAACAATAAAGAATAGGAGATATGAGAAATAATACAATCTATATTAAACTCTTCTAGAAGGAAATACAATGAATAAATCTCTCTTCTCACACCTCTTAGATGTACAATAATTCTCCCTCAAGAGTTCTCTCTCTCTCTCAATCAATTACAACCAACTCAATTACTGAGTTGTTCTTGCAGATCTTCTTGATCTTGCACCTTGCAGATCTAATTGATCTTGCTCACCCCTTACTTACAATACTACCCCATGTGTCTCTTAAATAGTATTTAAAGCAAATAATAATTATAAAAATAGACTCAAGACTAATTTTAGTCTTTACATGCAAACTAGTTGTTTGTCTAAAAATAGCAATTTTGGAAACCCCTGGAAATGCACAAAAGTTGGTGTCGGTCTACAGATGACCGATGCCGACCGACCCTTGACCAATGTCAGCCTATTCTAACCAATGCCACTAATGTTGGTTAACCCCTAACTAATGTTGGCTGGTTCTGATCGATGTCAGTTACTGTGTAACTGATGTTGGTTACTAGTTAAGCCCAGCAACCTCCACATTAGCACATCAGTGAAGCTTTTAGCTCCACAAATCAACACTTCTTTCATTATAAGCTACAATTATTCAATTGTCCAAAATATTTTAGATCAATTATTGTCTCTAGTGTTCAATGCCATAACATTAAATATTATGTCTTTAAAGACCCTTCCTTTGGAATCTATGGTTAAGTAGAGCTCTGTGCCCTATTTGTGTTACTTCTATGATGCCATGACTATGAGATTTATAAATTGCTCACTAGTGGTCTACAAATTTCCTCTTGATTAATCTACACTTGATCAGATGATAATTAAGCTCTCTTTGGTTCAAATATAGTTGAATTGAGATCGAATTAGGGATTTTTAGATACTAAGGTTTCTTTGCAAGTCTTTTCTAGGCTTTAATGGTGATGGTATTATTTCACTCTATTTTTTGCTTTTTTCTTAGTTTTAGAAAAAGAAAGAAACTATCAATAAGGCTAATGGTTATGAGAACTTGGTATAAAGTGTACACGTGGTCTAAAAAATGGTAGATACTCCTCTTTGGCTAGGAAGGAATAACCTGCAATAAGAAAACACTGAGAAAACTTATTTGTTAGACAAGTAGCAAAGTGGATTGCCTAGCATGAGCTAGATCTAAGAAGCATGAGCTTCCTTGGAGGCTATCAATCCATTCTCTTAAGATAATGATGTTTATAAAGAAAATTATAATAAAATAAAGTAGCATAACATGAAATTAATAGATATAAAGAACTAAATAATTTTAAATTAAATGTTAATATTTTTAACAAAATAACATTTAGGTGAATGTTAGAATGCCAAAACATAAAACCAAGTAATGCATAAACAAAAACTTAGCCTTGTTGTCGAAGTTGGTTGAGGGTGCTGATGGAGATGTTGTTATTGATAGCTTTATTATTGGATTTGGTTGAAGGAGATGATAATGAAGATGTTGATTAAGTTTTGTTATTTAAATTCCTATGGTTGATGGCTTTATTGAAGATTATGATGAGGAAGTTGTTGTTGAAAGAGTTATTGTTGATGAACCTCCAAGATGAATGATTCTCTCTCCAAGATGAATATATTCAACCTAAAAAAAGAATGCTAATATCCAAATAAGAATGCTCAACCTCAAGATCAATGACTCTCCAAAATGATCAATACCTCTATAAAATAAAAGGATTTCAACCCCACAAGATAAATGACCAACCCCCCAAGAAAGAAGACACCTATTTATGGATTTTAAGAGAGGAATTAAGAGGAAATACAAGGTAAGGATAAGTATTTAAAAATTATACAAATGGGGAAGATAAAGGGTAATCTTGTAAAGGTTTTCCCATGTGTTTGTTCAAAAATACATGCCCATAATCAAATATAAAATTGGCAACTTGATAATTGCTTTTGACTTTACCCTGTGAAGAGAGGTAAGGTGGGGAACATGGAAATGATTCTTCACGTGCACACATGATCTAATAGTATTTTTAAATCACATTTTCTACCTTACATTCAAACATGATTTTGAAGGACCCACTTTGGCATCCCACATCTCATGTGAAGAGAAAAAATGAAGGAAACAAGTTTACTATGCAAGCATGTGCTTATATACTTGAGATTTTCTCCACCTACCTCCCTTTGACTTCTCCAAAGGTCATGAATGGTTATCCCACTCACTTTTTCATCCCATTTGGCCCATAAGACCTATTTCACATGTTCCATGATGAATAATAAGGAAAAATGTGCCAAAGTTACTATTTATCCAAGTACACCCATGTGGAGTTGAAAAAGATGATTTTAATTGTCTCCCAAGTGGACCAGGGTGTCCCACTCCAATCCACCTCACTATTTCCATGTCACTTTCCATGTCACCATGAATAGTGTCACATGAATAGTGTTAGTGAATAGTAACTTAGAATAGTGACTTGTTAAAAAGTAATAGTGTTATTGATTTTGAAGTTACTAATTAGGTTTAAAAAGTTGGGTTAAGGGTCAGTTAATGAGTTTAGCTTAGTTAGCTAACTTAACTCAAGGTCTGGTGGGTGAGTTGGTCGGTTAAAAAGGTTTAGGTGGTCCCAAGGCATTCAGACATTTAGAACTATTTATTTATAGTTCTCTATTATCTACATTTTGCCCCTTTTTATTATGTGGCTTTGGATTAAAAAGATGCAAAATAAAAACAAATTTCTAGTCAAATTTTTGGTTGCCCTAAGTGTGGAAGGAGGTGTTCCCCCTTAAACCAAGATCCGATGAGGAAAGGTTGAATCAAGTGTAGGTTTGATAAGTAGTTGGTGGGGAGACACTAGGTGGTGCCACAAGGTAGTTGGGCATGTGAAATGATAATGGGTGCTTAAAATGTGACTAAGTGTAATAGTCAATATTGTATAAAGACTAAAGATTCCAATGTTGATAAATTAATTTCAGGTTCTAGAAAGACAAGAGAGGGTAGCCAGTCCACATTGTTGGTCATAGCTAATTAGGTCATTCTCATCAAGTGATCCAAACAAGGTCTATGTCATTTTTAGGTATCTAGGTGAGGAAGTACTCCTACTAAACAACATAAGTGGTTGATTTATGCATGAGGTAGTGTAGTGTTCAAATGGTTAACATTGGAAAAATGGGTCAGTGCAGTCAAAGGACCACACAAAGTCATTACAAAACATGTTGATGGTCAGGGCCAAAAGTAACCAATGTAAAGGTGTATGTGGTAAAATCATAGGTAGATTGGGTATGGGTTAGAAGGGGATGGCTGAGCTGACTCCAAATGCACTCAGTAAGTGGATGCTACCTAAATATTTCCATGGATAGGAATCCAAAAATAATGCCAAGCCAAATATAGTTCTTTTGAGGTAAGGAATGTTGGTTAACTTAGTTGCCCCAATTTGAGATCATGCAATTATGTTTGGTTAAAGGATGTTCGAGAAAGGGAAGTACTAAAGGGTGGAAAATATGGCTATCAAATAGTTTCATGATTGGTTGGGTAGAAATGGTGGATGAGATTACCTATGATGTAATTAGGTGATTACATCAATTATGTAAAAGTAATATTTAGCCATGGATAAGTAGGTTCAATCATGAAATTTCTTCCACCATTTTAAAGAAAAGAAAAGGGATAAGTATGCTTTACTAGGATTTAGAAAATCTATCACTACTCAAATTGCCATGGTGATCTGATAGGTTATTTCATTACTATCCAAATAAGTTGACATTGTGCACACTCCAAAACAATGTCATTAACAAGCTATGGAAGGGTATTATTCAATGATTTAGGGAAGCAAAGTAGTAGAGTGGGTAAATGAGAAGTGGCAAAGATTTGAACCCTTGAGCCAGTGGGGCCTCAAAATAAGTAAGCATTGAGTTTTTTAGGGAATTTAGAGAAAGACTCTGAGGGGTTTTAGAATATGAAGTGAGGTAAATAATAATAATATTAATTAAATGAGGTATTAGGTTATGGATTTCATGCATTAAAGCAAGGGTGTGGAGGACATGAGGAAGCAGGTAAGGAGATGTATGTAAAAGTGGCACAACTGGTGACCACACGCTAAAGAGGTGGAGGTTGAAATGGAGAAAATAAGGGAGATCCAATAAGGGATGAGGTGAAGGTAGACTAGGATATGGATGAAGAGAAAATAATGAGGTCATATATAAAGATGAAGGCGGAGAAGGATGGAAGGAGCCAGGCATTGACATATATATAAAAATAAAAGAAGGTCAGGAAGAATAAGGAATGTTATCAAGGGAGATGAAAAAAATGAATTGAAACATAGAAAAGAGAATAAAAATAAGAGGTAAAAGATGGGGGGGAGAGGGATGTACTAAATAATGAAAAAGTGGAAAATTAAAAAGGATGGGGAGAGAAGTATAAAAATCATGAAGGGTAAGGGGAAGATGGTAAATATGGGAGTCCACGAAGTGTTTGAAAATAAGTATAAAAATAGACCAAGGAAAAAATAATTTGGTGATTAAAATGAAAAACAAGGTAATAAATGGAAGAAAGGAAACATGAGGAAAAAGGAGTGAAATGAATACACAAAAAGCATGACAAGAGAGTGAAGAAGTAGGTAGTATCTTGACCAAGTAAGCATGGATGATGATAGGTAATGAAGCAAAATAGATGGTGGTTTTGGAGAGGAGAACTAGATGGAAAATGGGAAAGGGGTGAAGAAAAACAAGAGGAAGTAAAGGATGGGTAAAGAAGAAGTTGAAGAGATAAGGTATGCATCAATTAGTGTGTTAAATGAGGTTGACAAGATAAAAAAGGGTGAGGTGGTGAAGAAATAGGGGAACACAAGGAAAGGGCATGAGATGAAAATAAGGGATGAAGATTAGGGATGATTAGAAGAAAAAGGAAGAATTGAAGCAGGGATACAAAGCATGGATACTCACACAGATGCAAAAGACAAGTGAGTATCGAGATGGAAAGAAGAAAAAGGGAATGCAAAAAGAAAAAGGAAAGAACTGAGAAGAAGAAAAGAGGAAATTATGGAAGGCTTATCAAAGGATAGATATCTAGGTATAAACTAGTTGTAGAGGAAAAGAAGAAGACAAAAAGGATGAAAGG
This sequence comes from Torreya grandis, assembly GCA_037957365.1. NCBI lineage: Eukaryota > Viridiplantae > Streptophyta > Pinopsida > Cupressales > Taxaceae > Torreya > Torreya grandis. The sequence goes on from JARHVA010001053.1 coordinate 2,837,686, forward strand.
ATGGAAAAAAAGCAAACAAGATGAATGGAAAATGAGTACAGTGAAAAGAGTGGTAAAATGGTAGAGAGTGGTGGTACACGTAAAGAAAAAGTATAGAAATAGAAGAAATAAAAAGATTGCAAGATGCATAGTATGATGTGGAATTGGTGAGGAAAAGAGAGTGATAAAGAGGGTACAAAAAATAGCCAAGTGCAAGGGGAGATGATGAAGATAGTGAATGAAGTTGAAGGAGATAAAGGACAAGGTTGGTAATAAGTGGAGAGAGAGACCAAAAACATGAAAAGTGGGTGAAGGAGTGAGCTATGAAGTATATGTAAGGAAAGGTTATGGGGAGGCTAGTAAGGTAGATTAGGTGGTGATTTTATTGGAGATAAGAGGGGACAATGAGAAAGGTTGTCAACTCTTATGTTAAAAGAGATTGACAAGCTAGAAAAGTGGTTAAAATAGATTGACAAGCTAAAGGGAGGGAGGTGGTGAGGATATAGGTAGAGAAGTGGAGGAAGATATTTTAGGTGACAGGGGAAAACAAGATAAAGGATGTGGTCAAGCTGACCTCAGTAATTGAGCGCTACCTACATAATCTAAAAAGACCTCAGGCTGATGTAATTCTCCTAGCAATGGGGTAAAAACTTAAGAGGAAGTATTAGATGGTGGTAAAACATAAGGATGATGAAGAAAGAATTCAAAGATTCCTTGATGTAGGACACCCTAAGTAAGAGGGAATTGTTAGCGATGGAAACAAGTGAGAAGAAAAAGGGGATGGGAATTAGTTGTTAGTGGTCGAGATGCCCTTAGAAGTGAAGCAACACCTACATACTCCATAGACATTAGGCGAATGTAGTTCAATAAGGGTAGGATAAATAAGTGGGTTAGTTTGACCTAATAGAGGATTTGGGTTTTGGTGAAGGTGATGAGGAAGGTGTATGGTGTACATTGGTGAATAGTCACCATAGTAATCCCACATGCATTAGGAGGAGAAGACACAGATGGATAGGGTAGGATAAATAAGTGGGTATCAAAAGGCTAAGCACCACAAATATCTTATGATGGAGCCAAGACAAAGAAGAGGTGACTTCATGAGGAATTTACACCTTATAAAATTGTGTGAGGATATAATCATAGTGTTGGCATCTATCAATATGAGCTGAGTTTTAAGAGGTGGGTGTCTATCTAGATCTGCATAGTCACTTTGGCCAAGGTTTATCATCACTATGAGCCAAGTTTTAAGGGTAGTATAAAAGTGATGACCTACAAAGAATTTTGTTGATGGTCAAGTAGATTATACAAGGTATAAAGTTATCAGGGTGATGAATGATAGAGGATGGATTGTGCCTAACCCAAGAGTTGCATGGGTATGCTAGATGAAGTGCAGCCATGTCTGCATCCTCTATCCCAGTTCCTTGGGACCGATGACTTGAGGTTCCACTAAGAAGAGGCCTTGGTAGCAAGGAGCTTTGTGGTCTAGGATATTAGTTATATTTTTGGAGAAGGTGATCGCTCCTTTACCATAGAGGAACTCTCAGTTGGCATAAAAGAAAAGACTTCCATGTTCATATAGGCACTACCAATTATTGGGGTCTAACATTTAGAGCCTATAACAATGGGTTGGTAGTAAAAATAGGATAGAGGAAGGTGAATTTCTTATCATGAATTCATGGTAGCCTACCTCTGATGGAGGAGTTTCTATAGTGGCAAGCATTTGGGATCTGCCACCACTAGTAATAGTGGTAATTTTGAAGGCATGATCATTACAGTAGCCCATGGTTGGAATCTAATTAATTTCAATTGAACTAAATGTGACAATGATGCAAATGACCACTAGGCCTATAAGTATCACAAGATCACAAAGAAAGGAAAGACATTAGATGTGGATCAGATGATAAGGGCAACAAAAAAATATTTTGATGGTGTATAATGGCTTTACAAGATGATCAATCAGATCAAGGGTGAAGTGTCCATATGAAAAGGTAAGTATACATTATCATTGCAAGTGGGAAGACTATTCAAGGGAATCAATTACATCATATGACCTTCCTAGTTGATGTAATAGAGAATCATGTTAGTGAGGAAGAATGGTCAGGTATTTTATTTAAAGAATCATGATAAGGATGAATGTCTATTATTGAGTTATTTGGTTTTACAAGTCATAGAGAGTGTAGATAAATACACAAGGTTAAATATGGTGAACAATGGAAATAATGGTGGAGATAATCAATAACCCTCATAACCCAAAATAATCAATATGGTGAATGTGCAGATCTATCAGATAATGTAACATGTAATGGTGATAATGGAAGTATTATTAGATCAACAACAAGGGGAAAGACACCCATAGCCTAAGCTCAAGCCTAAAATATTAGCTCTTTAGTAGTGAAGAAGGAAATAATTTCACTATGAAAGATGCAAGGTTGGATAACATGACCATCAGCTTGTCTATGGAGGAAACCCTCATTGTCTAAGGGGATGTACACTGAGGCAACAACCGATGATACCTATGCAAGTAGAAAATGTAGAGTAGAGGGATGTGATGGCTATTACAGATGAACAAGGTGCAAGACCCAATTGGAATATCATTTTTTCCATATGGGGATGAATGTGGAAGAAGAGAATAGAGTACACCCTTTAGTAACCATTGAGGTAGGGAATATTACGGATGCTAGTTCAAGAATAAATCAAGTAGAAGGATCGCTGAACATAAATCCAGAGTCACCAGATAATAAATCTAATGCTTAGGTAGGAAAATAATGTATGCATGTGCTTTAGATAATGTGTGTGTAATTTTATTACTATGTATGTGTCATATGACTCCTTGCACCCTAAATAAAATATTGCATAGTTTGTTGTAAACATGTATAAAATGTGTTAGATGTCATTGATCAAATGTTATCATGATTAAGGTTGTGTGGATATTTATGAATGTTATGGTTATGGTTGTTGTATTCTCATTTAATGTAAAAATAATCATTATTGTTGTTACAACACTGGATGGTAATAGTCATGATGAGAACATCAACCAAGCATAGTAAGATAAGAATAGGGCATGATGCTTTATTTTTTATAAGGACCAAAAATAGACCTAAAGTGGGATTGGTTTAATTAATATAAGCCCTTCAAATTCTATGCATGAATGATCGTTAGTTGATAAGAGAATTCCAGATCATAGGGTGTCAAGCAAGCTCTAAATCCCTTGATTTATAGATAGTCTAAAGGGAAGATGGTTGATAGGTGGTGTGAAGGATAATGAGTGGTATGTATGATAACCTCATGTGAATTAGTTTTCCCCTTCTATAGGTATCCTAAGAATGGTAATAGATAAGTCCATGTCATATGCTATATGTAGACTGATCGATATGGGAAGTCTATGATAACCTCATGTGAAAGTTGATTGTGACTTCCAACTTATTATACTACTTGAGAGTTGATTATGGCTTCAAATTTTTTTGTGATATTAGGTGTTTTTCTTTATTAATATATAGGGAAGCTGATTGATGTGAAAAACTTCTAGGAAATTACTCTGCTTTTGACAAAGTTAACTTAGCCATCCTTCAAGGGAGTGGTCTAAGCTTATTGGCTTTGTTTAATGTTCTTGATAGTTGTCCTTCAAGGGAGCAGTTTACCTTACATTTAGAAATTTTTATTTTGTTTTTGGGTAGTTGTCCTTCAAGGGAGTAGTTTGCAATACTTAAGATATTAACCCAAGAAATGTTTTGGTATACAAATTGTGTCTAGATGCAATGTGTTTAGACATGGACAAGTATAATTAGGTTCATAGGTTTACCTTTATGAGGTAAAAACTTTAACACAAGAAGGTCAATGATATGTGAAAGGGTGTGGTTTTGAGAGACAATAACCATGGGATTCCATCTTATTAGAGATGAAAAGTATCTATGAGAACCATGATATGAGTAGATCCATAATACACATATTTATGATTAGGCTATGACTATCACGGTTAATCACATGGTTCTATATTATAATAAATTGTCCTCAAAAGGAGAGGAGAAAGATGGGTGAAGATTAAAATTTCATAATCAAGGGATGAGCTTAAGTTAGACAAAAGGAGTGAGCTTGATCCTTCTTTAATAGAAAAATAGATGTAGATTCAAAGCGTTGAGTGGCTCAGGTTTAGTTTTGCCTTTGAGAGAGGACAAACAATAATCTCCTAATCTATAATTATGGGTAATTATGTAGGGTCCAAGCCAATTGAAAGCAAACTTGCCTCATTTACTCTTTTCCATGTTGGTCACGTGTTGGTTTTACTTTAGGATGAGGCCACCAATATTGAGTTCCCATTGTTTGAGGTGTTTGTTATAAGTGCATTTGATATGCTCTTGATAGATACGAAGGCTGGTGAGGGTTGCTAAATGATGCTCATCAAGTAGCTCAAGTTGAGCTAAACGATGCTAATAAAAATCTTCCTCATAAATAAGATCTTGTAAAGATATGTGGAGAGAGGGGAGTTGGACCTTAAGAGGTAAGACTACCTCTATTTCAAAGACTAAAGAGAAAGGGGTAGCACTCGTAGAGGTTCGAATGCTAGTATGATAGGCCCATAAAGTGAATGGAATGTGTAAGTGCCAATCTTGACCTAAAACACTAATAGATTTGGTGAGCATTTTGTTAAGTATTTTTTTAGAGGCTTATGCTTGTCCATTTGCTTGTGGATGGTAAGGTGCAGAAAAGCTTAACTCAATGCCAAATGCATCACATAGCCCTTGGAATTGCTTAGTTTTGAAATATTTACCATTATTAGTGATGATATTATGAGGAACATTGAAGTAACAGATGATATGATGGTTAATAAAGTTGACAATCTTCTCCACTTTAGTCAAGATAAGAGGGATAGCTTCCACCCACTTGGTAAAATATTTGATGGTTATTATGATGGATCTATGTCACTATGAATAATGAGGGTTAATTTCCCCAATGAGATTGAGCCCCCATTGAGAGAAAGCCCAGAAGTCCTTAGATACCTAGAGGCTATTGGCTAGCACGTGTTGTAAATTAGCATGTTGTTAACATTTTACACACTTTTTTACATAACCACAATAGTCTTGGTTGAGGGTGGGCCAATAGTATCTAAGGTAAAGGATACATTTAGTGACCATTATGCCATTAAAGTGTCCCCCACATATCTCATCATGTATTTCCTTGATGGCATGGGAAACTTCATGGCTATGTAGGCAATGAAGAAGGAAACCATCAAAACCACATTTGTAAAGGATTCACCTTAAGATGGTGTAATGAGAGGTACTCTGAACAAAGGCTCTTTAGGCATTTTTAGAGAGGTTGGGAGGAATGATGTCTAAGTTGAGGTAGTTGAAAGTTTGGTCATACCAAAATGTCATATGGGGATTCCTCCACATTATAAATAATAGGGAGGTCAAATTGGGTATAAGAGGGTGTGGTAAAATGATGAATAGTGACAAATGTTTTGGAATTGGAAGGCTGAGAAGGGATCTAGGAAGTAAGATAGGCCATTGTATCCATAAATTTATTGGTAAATCAGGGAATAGATTAGACCAGGTAATAATCAAATGGTGTTAAGAGTTTGTCAACTAAAAGTTTATATTTTTACAATACATCATTCTTACATAAATAGGATCCATTGACCTAGTTGACCACAAGTTGGGAATCACCAAAGACATGGATTTTCTTAGTTCCCAAGGCTAGAGCAGTTTGGAGACCAATCACTAGGGCTTCATACTCAGCCATATTATTGGTGCATTCAAAATCAAGTTTGAAGGAGAGAGGAAGGGGTTCACCATCAAGAGGAATGAGAATAACTGTAGCACCCCCTCCTTGTTGGCACTTCAAGCCATGAAATAACATGGTCATTTGGTAGGTTATGCCATCTTCTTGAATAAGAGTCAAAATAGCTTCATCAAGAAAGGTAAGAGGAGTTCATTAGTTATTTGTTAAAGGAGCTTCAGCTAATTAGTCAACAATGACCTACCCTTTAATTGACTTTTGTTGGAGAAACTCAAGGTTGAATTCAGCTAGGAGCATGAGCCAATTACCCATATGCTAATTTAGGTATGGTTTAGAGTACATGTACTTGAGTGGATCGATATTAGTGATGACATTAGTTTTATGGTTAAGAAGGTAGTGGTGGAGCTTGGTGGCCATGAAGGTCAATGCTAAGCTGAGTGTCTTGGTATGTGTATACTGAGTCTCATATTCTACAAGTATGAAACTAATGTAGTATACAACTTGCTCTTTATGTTGTTCATCTCAGTGAACCAACATTGGCCCTAAAGAATGGTCAGTGGAAAATATATATAATTAAAATGGGTGTTCATCCTTAGGAGGGGTGAGAATAGGTGGTGACAAAATGTACTATTTGAAAGAATCAGGCCTTTTGACAATCACCATTCCATTTTAAATAGATATCCTTATTTAGAAGGTGATGGAAATGTTGGTACTAGTCTAAAATAATGAAATAATGAAGGGATTGAAGTTTTCCTTCCAAGATATGTAGTTGCTTAAGGTTGGTTGGAGGAGGCATGTCCAAAATTATTCTAAATTTAGTAGGGTCTACTTTGATTCTATGAAGAGAGATGATAAAGTTAAGAAGCTTTCTGAAAAGAACTCCAAAACTACATTTTTTAAGATTGAGCCAGACATGGAATTGGATTAGTTGATAAAAATTGATAGCAAGAATAGATAAATAATCCTTTTAGTTCTTGGATTTTCTAAGGAGATCATCCACATAATCCTCTACAATATTATGGATAAGGTCATGGAAGATATAGGTCATGGCTCATTGATAAGTTGCTCCTACATTTTTTAAACCAAAAGGCATGACTCAATAGTAGAAGTTTCCCCAAAGAGTAATGAAGGAATTTTTATGTTGATCTGAAGAGGTGATCAAGATCTGATTATATCCTAAAACAATGCCCATAATGGATAACATCTCATGGCTCACGATAAGGTCAACTAGTTGGTCAATATTGGGTAAAGGAAAATTAACTTTAGGGCATGTAAGGTTAAGGTCACAAAAATCCACACAAAGGTAGAGTCCCCTAGTGGGTTTGTTAACATGAATGATATTAGAGACCCATTGTGGATAATCAATGGGTTGAATGAAGTTGATAGATAGAAAATGTTGAAGTTCTTCCTTGACAAGAAGAGTTAGATGAGGTTGCATTTTATAAATCTTTTGTCATACCAGTTTAACCTTAGGATAGGTAATGATGTTATGGAGAGTGATGAAAAGGTCAATCATAGGCATATCCTAATAAGACCAAGTAAATGTGATGTTATGGTCGCAAAGGAAGGCAAGATAATCTGGTTGCTCATTTGGGTTCAAGGA